>VFFE01006780.1:111647-125409 GCA_008921705.1 Burhinus oedicnemus | reverse complement strand
TCGCATTCCCTAATGGTTCTTAACCTTCCTACCACCTCCCTCAGCCCAACCACCTGCCCGAGCAGATCGTTTATTTGATCGCACCGCACACAGGCGGTGTCTCTGGCTCCCTCTGACACCAGCTCGTGGCCGGCTCCGTCGCGAGGCTGGCAGCGACCCACCGTGCGAGATGCCGCACCCTGCTCGCCCGCTCTCGCCGCGGTGACGCCCACCGGCTGCCCCGCGCTGGGTGCTCCGGCACCGCCCGTTTAGAACTGCCGCGTGCGGTGTTGGCTCCGCCCCCTGCCGCGTCAGCAGCCCGCCCTCGAGCTGCCGGTGCCGGCACGAGCTAGCCGCTTTTCCCGGCTTCGAAAAGCCCCAAAAAGAGCCCCTTGCCGGCCCTTTCCGCCTCCATCGCCTTCCCCAGCACGGGCTTACCTGCGCTGGAGCTGGTCTCCTCGGCGAATGAACTACTTACTTGAGTTGAGAAAGGGCTGTAAGCCCTCGCTCACCGTGAGCAAGAGTCAAAGCATTAAGCTCTTAAGAGGAAAAGAAAAGAAAAAAAAAAAAAATCACACAGACTTTATATTTTTAAAGCTAAGAAAGACACAGCACTTGCAGACAGATATATCAGAGGCAGGAGGGAAAAATCCTTTTTAAAGGGCGATCAGGAAAGGTTGGAGGGGAATACAAAAATGAAAATAAAGTGCAGAGGCTAATGTACCAATGCCGTAATGGAAACAGCTGCTAGCTTTCTCCTTCAGTGTTTGGCATCTGGTTCAGCATCAGACGAAAGATTGTTAAAGGATATGGACATGAAATGTAAATATAGACTATTAGCCAAAACTCAGTTGCTGTATTTATAAAACAGTAGCAGCTCTTTGTAATGTGTGTGTATGTGTATATCTATACACACACATACATAAATACATATAAAACTCCCCCATATGTATGAGTATATATTGATACACAGACACATACCTGTATACAATCCTGTCCTTAAATGGCAACTAGTGACATTATTGCATGACACTGCACCTTACTACTGGCTGAAGTGGGTACAAACATGAATTTAGTTTTTCTAGTAACACTGGGTGTGGAACAACCATTTTCATTGTTCTCACATTGCAGCAGTATTTTTTCCTTCGAATTCCAGAACTCCAGTGCAGTTCAACTGCCTAATGTTAAACCCAGGCCAGAAATTATCCAGTAAAACTTTATGTCAAATATGTTCAATATATCCAGAAATACTCCTGGAATATTAGATCCTTATTGTCCATGCAAGCTAACTAAACAACTCCCTGGACATTTACTAAGTCAGATTTTAAACTCCTAGCAGCAAAAGAAAGTTCAAGTGAGTAATGAGGTCCATTTCTAATTGTATTTGCTTCTAACGGTTACCTTTTGTCACAGAGATATAGATCTAGTTTCATTTCCCTCCTTCAAAAAGGAAGAATTGGCAAGAACGTGAAACCCCGAAACATGCAACTACTGCCATTGCTCCACTGCTGTAAGCCTGTAATAAAGCACAGATTTGATAGTACTGTCCATGTAGTGTGGCGAACCGCACACAAATAAACAGTTCTCCATGAAGAATGAAAACCCAAAGACCAAACCCTTCCAATTCAAACATTATTGTTGCTTTCAACATAAGCCATCCCCAGAAATCAGCCAAGGAGGTGACAGGAAATCCAAAAATAATTTGGTCTGGCCCTATGCACTATGAGAAAGGAGATTACAAGTTGCTTTTCGCTCTTCTTGCTGGTTGAGGGAAGCAGTGAAAACTGTAAAAGCTGCGCTTATGTAATAGACACCTATGGTACCGCTCCTGTGACAGACGTATTTCTACCATAGTTCAGCACAGCATCACTGAAATTCATCAATAAAGGTGGTATTTGAGTAGTGTGAATTTACATTTGAGGGGGATGGGGTGGACTTAACAAAATCCCTGAATTAATTCAATGGCTTATGCAAATGATTAAATGTGTGCAAAATCAAACTGTCTAGTACACACAGTTAAAGAGGCCAGATGTGCATCAAAATTTCCTGGGAAACTGAGCCTAAACTTGGCGCTTTCTTTTATCAGAATGAAGAAAGCGAGGTCTAGGAGTTTGTAAAAGTGTGACCAATTGGAGCTTAGTCTTCTGTTGCTAATTGAAGCATGAAAAAAAGAGCCAGTTTCTGAGGGCAAACTACAAACATATACTTTTTATATTCCACTGCCACATGGTAAAAAACAGAATCAAGCTGACTGGTAGAAACTTGACTGGCAACCAAAGACCAAGCTATTATTTCAAACTGTTACGGGAAAGCAATAAAATTGCTACCAGGTCTCCTCATGTTACTCTTCAATAAAAAGAAGCCATCAGGGAAATAAGAGGAAAAGAAAACACATCAAAACCTCTGAAGTTCCTTTAAGTAAAAATACACTTCTGTGGCATAATGCCATCTGCTTCTCACTTAACATGACAAGACAATTCAACAACGAGAATACCAGTGTTTTGAAAACACCAAGTAACCACAATCAATAGATTTTAGTTTGCTCTTTTCACTGCAAAAACTGCATTCACATGCCACTATTGGCATATGCTTCAAACATCCCCACGAGGACGTTTTTCTTATGTTATTATTTGGTGGAGATTCTCAGACGACAGAAACACCTCAGCCAAGCTGATGCCCAGGAATAAAATTTAAGCTAGGAAGACTCAAAAACTGGGAGAAGACGACTGGAGAAAATAATGTTCAGTATTTATTTTTTCTGAATGGTTGGACTCGATGATCTTAAAGGTCTTTTCCAACCTAACTGATTCTGTGATTTGTGAAGATTGGCAAGTCAAAACAGTTAAGGAAGATTTATCATAAAGGACATATACAATTCAATATAGCACATCATCACTTCAAAATTACTGAAACAAAGAGCTTCACATTTAATTCCCAATGACTTTGATTTGAATAGCCTCAGTGGATGTTACAGGTAGATGCTAAAAGGGCTGATCCCTTCGTTTTGAGATTTAGCAGTATTTGCCAACTTATAGGAAAAGCAGATAGATTATAAACTTCTATCACTAAAACGCAGCTTTCTTACTTGCAGTGTTGGCTTAAGATTTCAGAAAATTTAATCAACACCATAGCTACCCTAGACCTGGAAAACCTACCTATACAGTCAGCAATCCTAGCTCATTTCATGCAACTTACCCTACGTGCTCAGTTAAGTTGTTTAATCAAGTAGTCTTATATATAAGCATATATATTATGTATGTGTACATGTACATGCAAACAGCAGCATCAGAGGAAACTGCCTATTCCCACTCCCTTGAATTTTCTCTCAGCTTTTTCAAAAAAGGGGGAAAAAACAACTACAAAGAACTTGCTTGTCAGTCAAGTCACTCTGTATAGTTTTACAACTTTTCATTCAAACATAAAGGCTTTGTTCCCATTGCCAAGACCATTTAGACAGAATTAAAAGAGAAAATGCAATAGATGGCTTGCTGAAACCCTGGCTACAGCACAACCAAAGTCACAGTCTGATCTTCATATCTGCCCAAATGGCTACTTACAGCCTGCAGTATATTGTGGTTTTAATTCAAGAATGTAATCATAATTTAAAAAAAAAAAAAAACACCTTGTGATTTAAAATCTCATTTTAAGAAAACCCCTCAAGTCCTGCTATGAAAACTGGTAATTATCTTTATTAAAATTATCTCATTTCAAACATATTTTTAAGCAAATTAAAAAATTATAGCTTGTATTATTATTCACTTCTGTGAAACGCTGCACCATAAAAGGGCTCCACTGGTCAGAAACACCGGTACAAAAATGGAAAAAGAAAAAAAGTTTATCAAATTGAAAAGAAAAAAAGAAAAGAAGTGGAAACAAACTTTTCTGAATTTTAAAAAGGTATTTACTTTTTGTAATTACGTCATCCTCAGAAATTTTCATGCAACACCATTTTGCTCTTTCACCCAACAGGGAATGTTATGACAGACCAACATTTTTAAAAATATCAATATATTTTCTGTGATTATTATTAAGAAATAAAAATAACTCATTGACATGTAAGCACACTAAAACAAACACTAGTTTCTAGCAAAAGTGTGGCCAGCCCTTCAGCTGAAATCACTGCATCCACAGATCCACAGGTGTGACCCTATCTGAGGACTCATGGGAGGACGTATTTCTGTTGTAAGAAATAAAGCACAATTAAGAAGTCAGATAATCTCTCCAGCCTTTCAGGAAATGCAGTTACATATCACCATGTACATTAGAACATTATGTAAGTACAATATAAAGCTGGTACAGTGCTAAGCATATTATGTAAAGAATAACCTGGTCGTTGCACCATCTGTACAAAGTACCTTAGCTCAGAGCAAGGCAAACTCTAAAACTTTGTTATATTCAGCAATCCCAATTGTATAGCATGGAACAAATCTGGAATTGACATGTCATTCAAAAAGTGAGTACTATATCTGAAAAAGACAGAACATGTGGCAACGATACGAAGCTGCCTAAGTAGCTGCAGAAGTAATCTAACCTTTTTTCAAGGGTGGGTAATGGAAAACCAAAATAGAAATAAAGGTGGAGTTTCTAATAGCAGAAATGTTTGGATTTCTGAGACTATATTCCTGATGATGCTTGTAAAATGTGGTCCATACCATATGTACCAGTAACAACATGTAAGATGTGGAGAAACATTTTTTTTTTTTTTTACTCTTTTACTCTACATAAGTAAAAAGAATGCTTCAAAAAGAGCATTGCAACCAAGACCATGGCTCCAGGTTCAAGCACGCATAGCCTGTCAAGATACTGCTGACACAACAGGCATTTTGAAGGAAATTGTAATTCTAAGCATACTTTGCCTACATCCCCCAACTCCATTTCTTTATACCTTCTCTTCAGGCAAGTCTTCTCATCTACTGTTTCACAGACTACGTTTGCTGACATTTAATCCCATGTGTGGTTCCAAGACACATGTATAATCTTAGTGGCTTCAGAGGGGACAACAGGGTGCTGGGATAATCTCATGCTTGTTATTAACCTCACACCTGACACCTTTTTGGGGATATCTCAGACAGCTGCTCTCCTGCCTCTCCAATGGATTTTAACAAGTGGATGCATGAATTCTAGCTCTCAACTGGAACAGTCTTGAGATGGCCTGTGTAGTCAGCAGAGCATACACAAGTGTTCTGAGATCCACCACAGCAAATTTAGAAAGTACACACAAAGCACTGGGACCACGATCCATCAGTCCAGCACGTACAGAATATGCTGGTGGATTTCTGGACATGTGCAGCACAGCAGCATGTGGCAGAAACAGAAACAGATCTGCACAGCCCTGTACAATGCCAAATTTTCAATTCATAACGGGTACCATGACGTTCCACCCTGCCACCTACTCTCAAAAGTCTCTCCCCCCCCCCCCCCCCCCCCGTTGTGGATTGTTGGGTTTTTGTGAATACCGTTTTACCTGTTTTACAAAAAAAGCACAGGACAAGGCCTGCTCTCATTGAAGCAACAGCATTTAGCCTACTTTTACAAATGCCAATCACACGGATAACACAGAGCAAATAAAGAGGAACCTGCATTCAACATGCAAAGGATGTGTCCAATTAACAGAAGGCAGGCCACAGAATCTCCCACAAATGTGACAGAGCCTACAGATGACACCTTTTAAAAACTATCATTAATTTCTTACGAAAAAAACAAAAAAAAAAACCCAACCAAAACAAAACAAAACAAAAAACCCACGAGTTTTAGCATGCAAGAAAAACGGCACATTTCAGATTTATGATTTACGTTGTTGTGGATAAAATAGCTTTCCAATTATCAAGGGCCTGGTAGGAGAAGCTGGAATGCATTATGTGTTAATGATCACAACCAGGGGTCCAAGCTTTACTCTTTTGTCAGAGCTGCAGCAGATCCTCCCTGCAGCTTCACCATTAACATGTCTGTTTCCTGTCAGACCACTCAGAGATAATGTCATTTATCTCAGGGCGGCACAAGACCAGTCATTAGCTTCAGTAAAAGACCTCAAACAAAGGCCGGATGACGTTTTATCCAGGGCTGGTAGGCTGCAGCCAAGAAATCTCATTGCTTAAGAGTTCGGAACTTAAGTTATCTTTAAAAGAGTAATTTTCCCCCTATCAACAATTCTAGAATGCTTCTCTGAAGAGCAGAAAAGTCTCTGTATGGAAAATTTTAGTCAATGGTTTTATCATATGCAATTAGGTGACTGATATGAGCTTGCTAAAGTTATCCTTTGAGAGGCATTTCCTTCCCCCCCCCCCTTCCTTTTACCTCGTCGGGGAAAAAATGACAGAATAATTCAGGTTCCACCTAAATAGTAAGACCTTTGAAGAACTGACCCTCATTGTGTTTGCCTGCAGGAGGTGATTCGCTATTATAAATTCTTCAATGACTGAGCTTCTGGAAATCTCTTTAAATGAAAGTGGAACTGGTTAACTGTATGTACAGACATGTGTTTTCACAGCCTCTCCTGTATTATTGCATTTCAGAAAGCTTCTATAAAGTGCCAGGTGAACTTTTTTAAATAATGATAATAAAAATAAAAAAAGAGAGTCGAAAAAATATGAGCAAATCTCAGCTATTCAATTCCTGGTTTTATGCTGAAAACTAGGAACAGATGGTACTTTCCATGTACTTGAATCTGGTTATTGAACACCTCTATGGTTACGGGAGATTTTGCTTAGCACTTTTAACATACATTTCATTTATTGGACTATAAAATGCTACTTTGGAAAAACAAGTCTTTATATAGCTATAATTAAAGCAGTCTTGCAGGAAAGCCCTTTAACATGGAGAACGTGGTTAACCTCGTGACATCTGGACAATCAATCCTCTCCTTTTTACTGGGTATTTATGAAGTTATTAAAATTGTAAAATTACCAATGCCCAAAGTGAAATATTTTTCCAGTAGTTCCGAGTGAGGTTATCAGCTTCCCTACTTTATTTTATCCACGTTCTAGACCAGCCTTCATTGTGCTACGCTAGCTCTTGCTTTGCACAGGAATTCAATAGCAGATCTGGTCATACATATTGGCAGAGGTCAGCAGGTTCACACGGAAAGCTTTCCCCGGCCAAAGGGCAACACCTCTTCACCCAGCTCAAAAAGCACCGTCACACTACTAGACAGCACTACAGAACTTTAAGAACCTTGAGCTGTGCTTATTGTTAGACACCCATAGTTATCAATGTTTTTAACAGCTAAATCCCTTATGTAGCTTTCAAAACAGTTTGCTGTCAAACAACAATAGACTTTGTTCTTTAATTACAGCAAGTGACCTCCCTGCCCTTTTATTTCACAGTGAATAAACTACACCCAAGGCCAGCAAGAGAAGTACATGAAAAGCATATCTCCATAACATCATTAATCAAAGCATATACTTAAATGATTTACATCAATAGGTAAAATGCACACAGATGGAAGTGTAAACACCCTCAATCCTGCTATTAAAAAAAAAAAAGAGTGAAGATAAAATAAGCAATAGCAGCTAACATGTTAATTTGCTGAAGACAACTTTCAGACGTGAAATGCAGTCTTAATGAGAAGCAATATGATAATACAAGAGAAAAATTCAATCCTGGAGTATCACTAGACTGATTCATTTACAAACTGCAACTAGACACTTCTGATTATAGCTTTGTATCTTCTGTATTATTTTCACGTAAGCATACTGATTTTCACATGCCAAATACAATTTTCCCATGTCTCAGAGTAAATTGTGACTGTTTGAATCCCAAAATCTCCCTGCAACACACACAAAGCCAATTCTTGTAGATACTCCCAACACTTCTCAATGTAACAGCTGTCAAAAACACAAAAAACTTTGCTAAAACAGATGAAGAGTTCGTGTTGACAGTCAGTCAGTAACTGTGCTAAAAACGGTATGGATGAGAAATGGAAAATGGAGACAGGTTTTAACACCAAAAAAATCTTAGGAGTGGTTAGCCTACCTGTCAAAGCTACTTATTCAGACATGTCACTGGTGGCTTAACCACAAAATGGGCTGCACGAATATAGCCCAAACATCTTAGAATTACAGCATACTTTGACTTTATCCACATATTAGGGGAGTGGCGACTTTTACAACATACTTGCGGTTTCTGTGTAAAAGAGCCAGCAGAACACAGTCATTGATTTAATTAGGCTTCATAAGATCCAATTTATCATGTTTTACATGACTTTCTGCAGCAAGGAAACAGAATAAATAGACCAAAAATAGACATTGAAGCATGCTGTGAAAGCTAAACAGTGACTACAACTCCTGGGAATCCGCTCTAAGCTTTTCACAAATAGTAAACAAATGCAGTATTACGTTCCACATCACACATAAAAACCTGTAGATTTTGAATCAGCAGGCAAGAACTCGTTTGTATCTAAGAGGAAACATCCAAATGCATGAGACATGTCTTTCGCAACGTTAAGATAACTGGAAATTTATTTTAATGTGCAGGGCTTGAAAATTATTTGTCTACAGACACAAGGCGGTTTGTGCAAGTACAGCACATACGTTATGGCGTATAAATAGTCAAAGCAAGAACGCTTAAGGAATCTAAAACCCTTTAAAAAAAACCTTTCTAGTTATTATTGGGGGGGGGGGCAGAAGAACAAACATAAACCACTTGAAACACAAGTTTCACTAACAGTGCCACAGGCTGGGCTTAAGGCCGCAACCATTGCCAACAACGAGTTTTATTATTATTACTGTTACCTGCCTAGAAGGGGACATTGTCTGGGCGGAAAGCCCCTAGGGGGTGTTATTTAAGGCAGCAGGCAAGCACAGCGTTGCGCCAGACGATGTCCGACGCGACCCTAACGCGCGGAGCCTGCCCCGAGGCGGCTGCGTGCCCACGGCAGCGGCCGTTCCTGGAAACGCACGCTCCGAACCTCCCCCTGGAGCAACAACGCCACGGCAAAGCCCACCACGGCCTCCCAACCCCCCCACGCGGGTTTGCTCCCGGTCTGCACGCCGTCCAGTTTACACTGCACCTAAGATTACTCGCGTGTACACGGATTCCTCGTACAATTTCCTGTGCGACTAGAGAGTGAAAAGAACACAAAACCGGCAGAAACCACACCACCCTCTAATCTCTGTTGCCATGACAGCAGCCTTTGAGATACTGAAATGTTCAGATTGCCAGCTAAACAAAATTGTTGAATGCGAACATTTGGCTGAGAGATTAAAAGGCTAAGGGGGTTGCAAAAGGGCAGTACCTCCCACATTCCAGGCAGCCACTGAATCCAATCAAATGGCTCTGACTCTTTAACCACAGCCATTGTGAAGACCGGATTAGGGCAATTTATCTAGATAGTTAAAACAGATTAGAGAACTGCAATTTGAAGACTATTGGCAACAGAAGTAAATGCCTACTGTACTAAGTTAATAAAGAGACCGTGAGATTTTAGGACACCTTTTCCGCGCGAACAGAACTTTCATAAATCAAAGCGCAAACATACACACGCGAATTACGGCAATTCTGTTTTTCTCATCTGCATTTAGAAAAGGTCACAAGGCTCATTCAAATTCACCCGTAGATATGGTACCTTAAAAGCAATAATATGCACACAATATGAAATTTAATTTGTTCCTTGCCTTGCCCTTGGAATTATCTTCCAGTATTAACAAATATCTGATGTCACGAACACCCAAATCTAATCCTCCAGTCGACTTAAATATTATAAAAACTTCAACATGACCGAAATACAAAAAAGCCGGTAACGGATAGTAAAAAGACGTAACTTTTCCCTGAGACCTTCAGCCCTCCCAGACGCTTGCAGACCGTACAGTTAACGCTGACCCGAAAGTTTTCCCATCGCTGAACATTCACTAGGGGAAGTTGTAAAAGCAGGTAATTTAAGACCAACAGCTGACAATAAAGTCACAATCTAACACCCTGAGGTTGTTCATTGGGGCGGGAGTGGGGTGTGTGTGTGTTGGGTTTGCTTTATTTTTCAGGCAGACCAGGTTATCTTTTTTAAACAACCTGTAGAATTCATCGGACTCGTAATCCTGGGCCAACGCTCGCCCCCTGGTCCCCCAGAAGACGCCTTCTGCCCTACGGACAGAACAATTCCCACGGACACCAGAACCTCCTTGAACCAGCGGTTAACAAAAGCCAAGCTCTGCCTCCACCCTTCCCAATGAATAGAGTCGTGGCCATCTATTCTTAACAGAAAGCATCCTTCGTAAGGTAACAGAGAGGAAGAAAAAAAAACACACACACCCATCTGATTTCTTTCATACATTTCAACCACTCAACAAACGAGTAGTTCGCATCCAAGAGCCAGCGGAGCTCAGACAGGAAAGCTCCCCCCCGACAGGAGACAAACCGCTCCCCTCTGTTCCGAAAGCTCTTTTGCAGACAGACACATCTCAGCACAAGGTGCATTCCCCTCCTCCCTGCCTCCTCCTTCCAGGAGGACGAAAGGCACCGCCCGGCTGCTGGCTCCTTCCTCCCCGTCCTCCACATCAGCTTCTGGGGCCTCTGGGCTGCCAATACCACGGGAGCACCCAGGACGACGAGCATCCTGCGTCTCCACGACGGAGCGCAACGAGGGAGCCCGGGTCTCTGCCGATGCCTGCCCTTTCCCGCCAAGCACGATCCCAACTCCAGACAGCGGGTCAAGGGGAGAAGGTAGAGGGGTCCCTTTAGACTTTGTGAGAGGAACGGCCGCGAATGCCCGCCGGTGCTGTGGAGAGGTGTACGAGCACGTACGAGAGCTGCTGCTCCTGGAGCCTGAGCTGCACACCCCCCCTAGGCAAACACACAGACCTCCAGCCTGCAAACACGTGCCATCCCGCTGGTACCAACGCTGCTGCTCTCCGCTAAAACCGGGGACAGCCCAGTCAGGGTCATCTCAGGGTTTCTCCTTCTGGCCCAGTGCGATCAAAAGGAACAGACAAAACAGAAACGGTCTCCAGGGCTGAGGACAGGGAGGCGAAATCGTAAGGAAGAGCAGCACACTCGAAACATGGTGTCTAAGGAAGAGGTCTTGGGGTTGTTTGGGTTTTTTTTAAGAGGAAGAACAGATGCACGTCACGAATACATAGCAGAGAGAAGGACACAGAAGCCAAACACACAGTTGTGGAACATCTATTATAGACACGACGAGACAGAAGAGAGGAGGTGGAGAGGAGCTTTGTCCTACCTTTTCCGTTTTCAATTTCTTGATTCGCCTGTGGCTCTCCTCCTCCTCCTCTTCTTTCTTTACCAAAATAGAGTTCCCCATTAACCCTGAATCCGGGGTACTTTTTCCCACCTCCCCCACAGCAGAGGAGGTGCAGTGGAAGGGGCTGCTGCTTCCACCGCCGCCTCCCTTGGCGCCGAAGCCATAGAGGTGCCCAGGGGGAGCTTGGCTGCTGCCACCCCCGCTGCCGTTGGGGTGGCCCTGCTGCAGGTCATGCTGCTTGTCCTTCCTGGATTTTCCCGCATCCTTATCCCGCTTGGAGCCTCTGCTGCCGGGGGCTTTACCTGGTTTCTCCTCTTTGTTTTTCCCACAAGAGGCAATGGTGGTGGTGTTGCTGGTGTTGTTATTATTGCCGTTTGGGTTACTGCTCACGCTTTGACCCAGTGCTGAATTCATGCCAGTTGCCTCTCCAGGGCGCCCTTGGACTTCCTGCCTCTTGCCAGCACTGCTGATCTCAGGAATCCCATACAAGGCAGCAGAAGGCAGAGATTTATTAGCATCCTTAGAAGTTTTACTCCTTTTCACTTTTGATTTGCTAGTCTCTTTGTGAGAGGAATTCCCCTGGGGAGCAGAGGGCTGAACAGAAGCAAATTTTAGGCCATCAGCTAAGGCTGAGGTAGCATTAGCCCCACTGGAAGCCAGACCCCCGCAATCCTTGGAGCTGGTGTTGCTGCTGCTGGTGGTATTAGTAGAATTATTCATCTCAAATTTCTGCCTGTCCTTCTCCAAATCGGCGTCCAGATCGATTATTAAATTCCCAACACCGATTTCCCAATCATCGCCACTGTCGTAAGTGTCAACCGCATTTGGATCCACACCTTTTTCTGCAGTGGAAGTGTTCAATGACATCCTGAAGATGAGATCTCTAGAGTAAAAATCCGATGAACTTTCCTTTGGAGATGTGGGGACATTCGTTTATCTCCGTTGGGCTCTCTTAAGTTCAACTCTTCTTGTCTTCCTCCCCCAGGTGTGTCTTGGTTTACAACCCGCAGTCCACATCCACGTTGTCCTGTGAGAAGGGGAAAAATTGAGTATTTCTTGTCTGGGTGTTACCAGAATATAATACGACTAATACAAAGGGGGCAAGGTGGGGGGAGCGAAATCATGCACCGTTGCCACGTTTTTTTCTTAAGTTTGTTAAACCGGAGGCAGTGGCCGTGATGCTTTTATAGTGAGCATCTTTAATCTAGTTGTATACCAACATCCACAATCTCTCTTTAAAAGTCATGTCCACAGAAAAAAGGAAAAAAAAAGGGGGGGGAGGGGGAGAGAAAAAAAAAAATTAACTCCATGATTTAAATCCACAAAGCTCAGGAAATACAGTCTTGGAAGTGGTGCCTAGCTGTTGGAGCACATGTTGTAATCTAACCCCTTGGACCACCACCTAGGCACGAAAGGGAGAAAAGGAAGGACACAGATTCACTCTTCACTGCATTCCATGGATTTTGTGGCTTTAAACCAGACCCTTGAAGTTTTGTGACTCTCCTATATTATCTTTTACCCCCCCCCTCCTTCTAACTAATCTCTTGGGGGGGGCGGGGGGGCGGGAGTGAGCGCTAAGGGAAGTAGGAAACCTAATTTTCCTTGCCACAATACAGCTTCTGTTAAAAACCAACAACCTATAAACACAAATGTCTATTGGAAAATATTAAACTCCATTGGCTAAAAAAAAAAGAAAATAAATAAAAAGGTCTTCTTTCTTTAAAAAAAATATTCTCAAGATAACAGTTCTAAAAGCAGTTCCAATGTACTCCTAGGTCACACAATTGTTAGGTCTGTTAAATATAGTATTACTGACTGTACAGGAAACTGATTAAGACATACACTTTAAGTGATCTGCACCAAGGTGGCCTCAGTGACCGCAAATGAGTGTGTGTTTGACAAAGCTTAGTTAAAACGATTTTTAAAGGGATCTCTCCCTTTTACAGTCGACTGTCGAAATATTTATACATATATAGGCATAATGCTTACCTTTAATCCTTTATCATTTTTTAATTAAACCAGCAAATCAAAGTGCTGTTCCCACTCGTCTCAGCAACAACTCTGTGCCTCATTTTACTTAAACAGCAAGTGATCAAGAAGTAGAAAGCAAGTATCATCTCAGCCAGTATAAATCGGTCAATAACATATCTCCCCCTACTTTGGCACACGGATCAGAAGTCCTTTTTTTGTTTGTTTAGGTTTTTTTCCTCCTTGCTTAAAGAAAAAAAAAATTAAAAAAAAATGCTGATCCTCACAACTTTACCAGCTGATAGGTAATATTTCACATTCAGAACTGAAGCATCAAGGACCAGATTTTTGTTTGTTTGCTTTTCCTGAATAAGCACCGAGAGGTAATAATCATCACAGTTAATTTAAAAAAAAAAATAAAAATAAAAAATGTTTCCCCAACTTCACACTCCGTCTTCAGCCCCGGACCTGGGAGCCATCCTGATCAGTAAGTAATGATCCCATGAAACAAACCTACAGGCGCCCGGGTGTTACAAGACAGAATGTGCTAACATCGGGATAAATTAGTGAAAGGGAGGAAGGAAAAAAAGAAGAAGAAAGGACTGAAAATCTGGGCTGGATTCCGCC
>VFFE01006780.1:14791-95309 GCA_008921705.1 Burhinus oedicnemus | reverse complement strand
CCCTTCTTCTTTCAAACTGCATGTATACTGCTATGGATATTCATAGCCCTGTATTCACTTTCAATATATCATGGCATAGATATTCACAGTTTTATGCTAAAAATTACTATAGAATTTGTTATGCAGAATTAATAAACATACGAAGTACCTACTTCCTATATTAGATATCATGTTTAAAGGGTGTAGCTCATTCAGTTCAGTGAGAATTTGCTCAGACAAAACCAAATTAGAAGCTGAGTGAAGCCAAATGAAATGACATCATACAGGAGTTTAAAATTGGACCTCCTACATCTTGGCCATTAACACCTGTCTCTGATTCAAAAGTAGCTTCATCTACATTACAAAGTATTTCAGCTAAAAGGGATAATCTATGTCAAGTTACAGAAGCTTAGAATTAATAATACAACATAAAACTCCAGGGTGTATGTACTGCTGCTTTGTCCAAGAGACACTAGAAGGGATGAACTAGTGGTAAATTCATGGGTTTCTTGTGTGTTTTTTTAAAATGCTGCAGCTTTGTGTTACAGCCTTTTGCGCGTCACTGTGCCCCTTACCGAATGTTAAAGAAGGGCCCAGAAGTGCATTGCCGAACCGCCTGACGCGTGGTCCTTGGCTGCAACAGAAGCCCCTGCGGCGCAGCCCTCCCCTCCAGGGTGAGGTCAAGGCCCCACCTCTTGAACACCATCCAGTCTGGCAGGGTTGAACACCACCATCCAGTCTGGCAGGGCGGCCCACGCATTGCTGCGCGCATCGTGCTTTCTGAGCCCCGCAGGCCCAACACCAGCTGACAAAGCTGTTTGGAAGTCCTCCCTCCTTCGCTGTGCCGGCCTGCCTCATCAGCGGCACATTACAACCCTAAAGGTTTATGACGTTTGCATTTACTCTAATGCAATTATGACTATTGACTTGCACACATTAAGAGTGTGTTGCACTGGGAGCAAAATTTTTCTGGTGTTTCTTTTTTTTTCTTTTTTCCCCTTCGTGCTTCACAGAGAATATTTTTTACTCGGCTTTAATTAATTGGCTCTTGGATTGGATATAGAAGGTAAGAGACGTGTTTGCCTAGCTGCAAGCTAGAGTGCTTTATTCTTTAACTCCAGCTTCACAGAATGAAGTAGTAGCTGTCATAGCCAATCCACAGCATTTAATTTTCTAAACTCAGTTTTGAGAGAAAAAAAATACCTCTACTGCTACCTTGGGAAAAGAAATAAGACCAAGCCAAACCTGAGATAGTTTGAAATTATGGTCTATTCAGATTAGGTGGGTGAAGGAAAAGCTGCTCTACTGGCATGCCCTTGTTCCACCTCCTCTTATCATTAGTCATTTTATTCCATTCTTATCTGATTATGCAGGGACACATTAACTCACTGGCAAATGAATACGCTGTGGAAAAAACTCCCTCAAATGCAAATTAAACAGGAGTTGCTGATACTGAACACAAGGAAGCTTCTTGTACTCCTACCCGTCTGCTGACATGGAGCTGCCAGCCGCCCTGACAAAATCTACCCTTCCTACAAAAATAAAAGCCCTAATGTAGCAAATATTGTAGAAATTATGCCTTTCTCATCTCCTTGGATGAAATCTGATATTCAGTAAACCCTTAACATTCAGACTTATTACTTATCTGACATTATATTTTTGAAATGCCACATTTCAACCTTTAAAATAAAGCAAAGAGCAAACGTAGATTGCATGTATGCGTCAAGCCCAATTGTTGAACCCGTAGACACACTTGAGCCCAATCCTCAGGGGTGCGTGATTTTTCCAGAGGCTTGTCATCTGTCCCAGGTCAGTTCAATGACAACAGTAAAACTCCAGCATCTTGGAGGGTTGGATAGATAACAGAAGAACCAACATTTCAGTGTTTTTTTCAGGGGTTCCATTCTGGTCATTTTTCTAAGGTTCACTAATGCCTCTTCCCCCCAAGATTTAAGAGTAGAAAGTGTCATCTGTGTGAGAACAATGCTAATCAAAACACAAAAAAAAACCCCAAACCCCAAATAAGGATTAAAGATAACTCCAAAGAGACCATACACAAAAATGCGCACACGCCCTGGAAAACTAGTTTTATCTTTTCAATTTTGCTAGTGTTCAGTTTTCATTTTTGAACCAAGACAAAGTTCTCATGAAGTTATTTTTAGAGCTATACTGGGTAATTTCTAAACATTTTGCTTTATTTACTAGTGATTTCATGGTGAACATAACAGCATACTTTAGAAACATGACATTTATTATTACTTTTTAATAAAGCAAAAGTCTAGGTGGACAGGAGAACGTATTATGTAGTATGCATTTCTATGCTCTTTGAATACCTACCAGGCCTGATTCACAGGCTAAACAAGGATATGTGCCTCAAGCCAATGCATGCAAATTGCATTCAACATTCAGGAATATTTGGTTTTGAAAGTGCGTGTGGTTGTAGATGTTCATAAGCCATTTGTGTTAAGTGGGTACTTGTATGGCAGAGAACTGAATCCACTGAGACTGCCAAAAAAACCTGGATACGTTGTCAGGTTCGCAATCAAAACTCCTATATCATATCTACAGTACAAAGCTTTGAGGAAGCAAGCATGGAAGATGGCAAGCATGAAGAGTTGCAAAAAAACAGAGGGTACAAACGACAGCTCGTGTTCTTTGAACTGCTTTCAGGAAAAATACACTAATTTGCTGAGGTTCTATGTGAGCAGATTGAGTGAAAACAGTTATTTTCTCTTATATGTGTCATGTCACATTACTCATACTTTTTTATTTTGTTTTGTTTTTGTCTGACACAGTTTTATTTTACTTCATTCTTCAGATTAAGGCAATGAAAACTAAGAACTGGCACAGTATGAACTTACAATTTATTTAATACTTTGACTTTCCAGAGCTCAAATACCTCTGATCCATTTGTTTCATGGTGTTAGTTGGCTTAACCTTTTTAGATTTCTCCAAATAAAATAACTTGAGCTGCAGCAAGCTGTTTGCCAGGGATTTGAACTCTGGAAAGAATGGGGAAAAAAGCCACTTAGCTTCTGCAATGTGTTGGAGAAAATACATTTACTCTTGTTTGTGTGTTAGACTCCTGCTTACCTGGCTTCATTCTTATTACTGTGCCAATTCTGCCTGTACAATATGGTCCCTTTTCCAGCACTAATCCTGTTAACTTCTTCTTGAAATGTACAGGGCATGAGTAAAAATAATATTAAAAATAGTATTCAGTATGAATGCCCTTTCACTATAAGGTGAAGTGTAAATGTAACAATTCCTGTCTATAATCTATATTTGTTCCACAGAAAAACTATTGAAGGTATGGTAACTGCATGAAAGGATCCCCTGTATTAGCACATTCAGGTTCTTTACACACATTATTTTAAAACACAGCTTCTTTCAATTTGACACAACACTGTGGCTTTTCTTTTTCCAACAAAAAGAAAGAGAAAGGGACCAGCCATGCCATATAGCAATTCAGCTTGGAACAAATAATAGAAGCCATTACTTACAGGGTAGAGGTCTTTAGCAGCTCTGAAAATGAGCTGAGGCTTATACGGAATAGTCAGCTGAATGACAAAACTGGGTGACTCTCAAATAAGATTCAAGAGATGAAATCTTACCTTTATGTTTTTTTTTTTTTTGCAGGTGGATGGTTTGTACAGGAGGACTGTGTTCAAGCAGGATGTTCATTCTCTGGAGAAAACATAAAAATGAATCAGAAGAGAAATTTAAAGTCTGGGAAACAAGCCTCCCTGTGAACGGTTTGGGGTGTGCAGTCAGTTTTGTTTATCACAGAGAGGTTAAATGGGAGCATTGGTCACAGTTGCAAATTGCTGTAAGTAATCAGAGATTTGATGATATGGAGCTCCATCAGAGACATAACTTCATGGAATGAATTGGTGATAGACGAACTCAAACCATCTCAGGGCAATCTTGATGGAAGGCATTCCTTTTCACAATGAAGGATATTAAATATTTTTACCATGTGCAAAGGTTTTTGATAGATTCTCCATTACTGGTCCAAACACCCTGCCCCAAGCAATGAGGGGAACAACTCTGGACATGACCTACAACCAATTTCTTCAGCTCTGTTGCTCTGGCTTCTTGGGCAGCAGCACAGCATCAGTGTGGAGCAGGACTTCTCTTTCTGAGCAGCAGTGACCTAATATAACCATCCTCTCAAGGCAGAAAGTGCCCGTGGAGAGATAGAACGTGCCTTCCCTGCTAGACCTGGAGAAGGGGAATGGCAAAAGGCAATGCAGGGCAGCCACTTGCCATCGTATTCTGGCCCTGCTGCCATGAGGAGCAGCCATCACCCCTGTCCACAGCCTGGCAGGACATGCGGGGATCTATCAGGGCTGGGGAATGTGTGACATGACGACTGAACAGGATACATGGTACGTTTGTCATTGTAACCCCCTGTCTCTCCCACTGTGGCAAGCAGCGTTAGCTTCCATGAGTGTGACAGTCATCCAGCAATGATCCAGTCCTTGCATCAGCTTGAGGAAACAACATAAGTGGTTCTTGTCTGTGTTTTAGCAGTGGTTTTTTGTGAGAGGGATACACAACTGAGAAAAAACCCCACAAATAAAGAGCACTGATTCATTTTTTATGAGTCACTAGGCAGCCTTCAAGTCATGATGACACTGAAACGCTAGTGACCCAGCTGGGAGGCTCTGTTTCTAAATGAAATGCCCGAGTTATTTGAATCTCTGTTTGGATAGCTTCATTTAGAATGGACTGGCTTCGCACTATCAATGCTCTTCAACAGCTTTGCCTGAATCTCCACATTATCCTCAGGTCAAATTAGAAACCTCATTCAGCCCGTCATCATGGCTGGCTCAGAGCAAAGAAAGTTACAGTCAGAGTAATAGGAAATAATTTCAAATAATGTCTTCTTATGACTGTGAATTCCGAGGTTTTGGTTTTCTGAAATATATATATAAAAACACACACACATGAAAAGAGAGAGAGTGTTTGCCAAGTGGTATGTTTTCCAGCCTCTTACAGCTCCAAAAATATTCTAAGGAAGATTTTATGGTGAAAGTTTTCCGATTTAGCACAATTACAGCAACTGAATATTTGACCCGTTTTCCTTGTGAGGAGTGTTTTCAATGGATCCTTATACAGCAACAATCTCTCTGTTCTTGTGAGAACTGTGGGTTTGGGTGGTATTTTTAAATTTTTTTTTTTTTAATTTAATGACTGCCACATTCCACTGCAAAAAAAAATTATCACTGTACTCTTCTTTCTCCTTTGCATCTCTGCTACCTTTCATTTCAGGTAGATGATGTAAAGTCTCACTAATGAAGAAGCGATCTGTGATCAGCCTCTGAGAGCTCTTTATACGCTGTGCTAACAATGTTTTGATATAGTCCCCCCCCTCTCCCTCCCCCAGCTGGCTTCCTTCGCTGCCTGGCGGTGTCTGCCGTGCTGCTGCCGAAGCCTTTGCTGGCAGGCTGCCCGGCAAGCAGCTCTCCTGTAGATTTCAGCCTCTCTCCAGGAGTTGCCTGCCTTCAGCATAATGGGCAACATTGAAAGCAGCAAGGCGTTCGGTCGACAAGGTCAGAGTGCCTTTCATTCCTGCAATAATCAACCAGTGTAGCTCTTCCTCAGACCTGGGGAGAGAGAAGATAGAGGTCAAAAGAGCAATTACATTTCACGTTGACTCCAGGAAAGGCTTGGAACACAAAACTGAAAAGAAAACAGCATAGAGCCTCTCTCTCCCACATTCCTTTTCTGGTCATTATTATTAGAACAGTGCAGCAACCATGTCCATTATAAGCACTATAACACGAAGAACCATTTTCCTCCTGTGGATGAGATCTTTCTTCTCAGACGTTTAACGCTGTCAGCATATTGCAAAGGAATGTAAATGAGAAACACCATGTATAACCAGATACAGTGAGTAAAGGCTATTAATTACGTTTAAAATGTTAACCCTAGCCAAGTGTAGAGCAAGTGGTTGCACTAATTTAATCTGTAATCAGTCTTTGAATTATTGTAACTTTATTTATTTAGTATTAAGACGGTAATTTAGGGAATATAATTTAGATGGAAATGTCAGTATTTTTCTTCTGGCATATTGTCATTACAAAGCTGTCTTTATTTGACCCTACAGCTGCTGGGCCTAATTACTTTAATGGCATTAATTGTAGTGACCATTGTGGTACTGTAGCTTTTAATTGCTGTTACTGCATAGCTGAGATCATTGCGAAATGTGTCATGTTTGTTTCAGACATCTTCTGTTGCTTCCTTATATTCTTAAAGCATAGTCTGCCAAAGACTTAGCCAAAAAAATCCCCATGAAGCATAAATCTGAGACAGCCCTTTAAGCAGAGCAACCTGCAAACTCTAATGTTAATATAGTGTGATAGTAGAAGAATGTAACTGATCCATTTACTCATTGCCCTACCCTGTCTTTATGAAAGCTGAATTAGCTCGGTGTTGACAAAGGATTAAGAAACTTGGTAGTGACATTCCTCACAGTAAACAAAACCTCCCTCATTCCACATTTCACACTGAAGGCAGCCACTTCAAGAATATTCACTTCTTTGTTTCCAGCTATAGAATGCAAACATGGCTTTATTCCACGGTTTCCTACGAAACGAAATGTGAGTACAACGTCTCTGTCCCACGGAACACCTGGTATTATTCACTCCTCTGTTGAAAGCACTATATCACTAACGGATTGAAAAGCATATTTATTTTATCAACCATGACAAGCAACAGGATTTTTTTTTTCTTTGCAACATTACGGGTGCATGGTGAGAGGAAAAGAGATGCAAAATTTCACTCAAGACCTTTTGAGAGAGATCAGATGTCTGCAAGTACAATACAACTAGTAGCTAACATTTAAAAATCACATGCAAACAGAGCATTGCTCTAGGCCAGGTCCTAAAACTTAGACCTCACCAAAGTAAAACAAATTGAGGATTCAGGGGCAGCTGTATCAACACCAAATAGGGATTTCATTAGGTAGTGGAAGCTGTTCACAGCCCAGTGGACTGTACTGCTGTAGCCCTACCAGCTCTGACATCCCTCTGGTCATGTCAACATTTGACCCGTTGGGAATGGTGGTTAAGATTCAGTAGTGAGAGTTGGCACCATTTTTTCTTCCATTTTTGTGATATCTGCTGGAGGCAAATGCTATTCAAATGGTTGACATAAGCTTTTCTAACTGTTTGGGTTTTTTTTTTTTTTAAGGCTACTACTTGCTAAAGGAATACGTCTGAAGTGGGAGTTCTGTGGTGTGTATCATCAGGAAAGACACAGCCTTAAAAGGGTCGTTTGGGATGATATTGTAATGGAAAATTCTGCTCATTTCCCTTTTCCTTAAGTTCAAGTGAACATTACTGATATATGGACAGGTCACAGGAAAGAAAGCGTTTGTAAAAATGTTCCACAGGGAATAATCCTGCAATAATAATCAGCTAGATAGTCTGTGTGGAGAAAGAGGAATTAAGGGAATACAAATGTTAACTTTCTCATTACTATTCCAAAAATCACACACAATCCTTTCAGAATATGACAAGATGCATCCGTTTCCCTTTTTGAAGATGTTTCCCTACCATGATGACATTTTCTAATGATTAGAAATATACACGATACACCTTGAAAATTTGCTCTTTCAAACAAATATGTTGATTGCTCGCTTCTGCATTACCTGGGATAACCTTAACAAAGGAGACACTGCATCAGTAAGTGATCTTGATTCTGTACCCTCATTAAAACAGGTGATAAGACAAGGCCATTCTGCAGAACTACAAAGAGATTACTTTATTAAAGAGGGACTTAACTGAATGACCTAATGTTACACACAGAGACGGATAAATTATTGCTAAGTCTGTATTAGCTGTGTGTTTCCATTCCTAGTTTATTTGTAAGTTCTGTACCAGTAGTATACAGAATTTTTGAGTCATGTCTTATCTAGAAGATGAAAGAATTCATGGAGCCCTTGTGTCGTGAAGTCTCACTATTCATTGCAAATCTTAGGCTGCAGGTTTAGGCACCCGTAAGCTGGCAGTGCTGCCAAAATCACAGCCATGCCTATGCACAGTTGTTGCCCGTTCCCTCCGTTGTGCTGACCTGCAACACGCCAGAAGCAGCATTTGTGAAGCAGAGAGTACAAGTAGCTGAGGGAACTGATTCATCCGAAACACACAGAGGCGGTTCATGCTGGGCTGTCTTTCAGCAGTATCCATTTCCTGATCCCAGCTTACAACACAAGCACACAAGCACTTCTGCTGGCTCCAGCTGCAAGATGGCACCAGCCTGGAGAGGAGCAGCCAGCAGCTAAGATGGCAGGGAGTTCTCCAGCAGCAGGGATGGCATAGGTGCACCTCAAAGTACAGCTTTAGTATTCTGGCATCCTTCTGTGACCTCTTCCCTCAGCTCTTTTCTATATAACAGAAACTAACATCGTTGCAAACAAAATATAACTATTAATTGGCTACGTATGTCTGACAACAGCATTATAACCATTCAGAGACGTATTTAAGCCCGGCATTTTTTTTTTTTTAAGTAGTGACTGTGATTCAGGTTGCTTTACTGCATGCCTTAAAAGCTGTAATTTTCAGAAAATTGCATATCTCATGATAAAAGTGGAAACATTCAAAATGGTGGCCTCAGTGTGCAGAGAGAAGACAAGCAAGGCCTGGATGTGGACGATGGGCAGAGAGGGTGAGATGTTCTGGCTGACATCGCTCAGCAACTGTAGCAGAGCTCAGGGTAGAGCACATTTACTGGGACGTGCGCTTGGGGTGGCTGACTGATGGATGTACTTCTCCAGACAGCAAGCTGTATTAGTTTACTCACTAGTCTCTACGTAGTCACTATAAGGAATAGCTTAGAAAAGTACAAACCTCCCCAACAGCACATGATATAGTTCAATCTGTTAAAAAATAATAAACCCTTTCCTATAAAGGTCAGGGCAAAAACTCTCATCAACGTTGTTCAGAACAGGAAAAAGACCAATAGTCTATAAAATGTGTGTATGTGCTCTGTTTATGGAAATTATGCAATATGAAACATATGGTAATGCCACATGGAAGGAAATATTTCAAAAAAATATTTGCTAAAGGAATAAGGCTGTCAAGGGAAGAGTTAGTGATGAAGCTCTTTAAACAATGTTAAACATTTCAATCCAGACTTGCCCTCATTTTGTAACTTCAGCTCTTATTGATGGGAATTATTTATTTCATTTCATTTTACTTTATTTTCTGGTACCTATCCAGACTTCTTGGAATCCTCTAAAATTTAATATCTAACCAGAAATTGTAGCATTTCCCAGTAAAAAATCTTTATCCTTTAAATTGCCTATTATGCATTTTCCTGTTAGCAGATTCTCAAAGAACCATAAAGGAGGCCTGACAATAGCACACTGTAAAAAATCAGCTAAGTCGCCCATAGTCTTCAGCTCCTTCTCTTCCCAACTTGCAGACTCCCTAAATACCTACCTAAATAGTCTGCAGCATGCCCCGAAGAGCAATGAATGTACAATTTGAGACAAAGTAGAAACAAGTTGACTATACTATTCTGAAGTCAAATCTTTTATCATCAGAAACTGCTCTTGAAACCAAACTGAATTCCTTTGAGGTTGATCATTATCTGACTATGACAACCTGTAGAACAACTATAATGTAAAATCCCCCTTGAGAATGACTCCACAAACTTGCCTAAAATCTCTATGTTAGAGATCCCTAAATCTCCAGTGATGCCTTTCCAAGAACCTCTCAGTCTCCACAAATTGCCAACAAGATCTGCTTTAACACAGCCAGTCACCAGCTCTGGTTCTCACTGTTGTCATTCAAAGCAATTCCCTACCTCTGATCACTTAGAAAAAACTGCAGCTTCTAAGAGCACGCGTCCGGAAGCACTATAATGAACAGCATATGCTCACACTGATCTGTCTCTGCCATCTCTCCTGCGTATTGTTGGTGGCCAAACTGCCATCAACACCTTACAGACTAAAATAGAAAATGGTCCAGCTTCTGCTGTCAGAACATTTTTTTCAGTGCATCAAGTCATGGCTTCATGTCATCTCATGTTTTCCTCACTGAAGCTAAAAGACAGGGTAACCTGTCTGTACTACAACTTGTAATTACATTACATATTTTCTTTGATGCTGAAACAAGCTTAAGAAGTTCTTACCTCCATCTGTCCTCAGCTGCTTGTTTCTGCCTGCACACCTAAGGTTATTGCCCTTCCAGCACGGGCGGTTCAGCAGTGGGAGAGGGCCGTGCCATTCCCTAGAGCGTGAAATAACACTTTAAAAAAAAAAAAAAAATTAGTTGGACTTCACTGTTTAGAGGACATCTCCAATACTGATGTGGAAAGTTTGTCATCAGCTTCTTTGTTGTAAAGGAAGAGACACTTACCTCCAGGACAGAGAGCCTGGAGAACTGCTGAGGAAAAGTGTCATGTAAACCTAGAAGAAGTTGTGTGTAGGGAAAAACTTCACATTGTGTCCCAGCATATATTGTAAGATTTGTATTATTTAAAGGCTGTTTCATGAAAAGTAATATAAAATTTAAATAAATTAATACACAATTGTTGCATGAAGGAGAGTTGCAATTAATATTCTCCAGTGGTATTGTCCAAGTTAAGAGACAGTTATGACCTTTCAAAAATGGATTTCCATGTATTGTTGTTTTCCACAAAGAATAGCACAAAACATTGTTATGAATGCTCTGGGAGCTATTATAGATATTAGGAAGTCCACAGGAATAAATGATAGCCCAGTTCTTAGACTATGAAGTGCAGTTAACTCAAATATACTTCAGGGCAGAGGATGTTATTAGAAATGGGAGCAGTGAATCAGCAAAGTCTTGGGAAAAACGAAAAAGCTGTGAAAGGTTAGGATGTCCAGATGAACACCACATATGCATGAAACCAGGCACTACTTTTGTTTTTCATAAACCTAGGTATGAAAATGCTTCAGAGAGGGTGAGCAAGGATGCTAAGGTCTTTCCAGTGGATCCGTATATGGTTGCTGAAACTTCTCAGTGTCTTCTTTGTCCTTGTTTCTGTCAGTTAGAATTGTTTACTCCCAAATGAAATCCCTTAAAGATTTTATAAAACCCAGGAATAATATCTCAACTCATTTTTTATGTGCAAAGGGCAGGGGCTTTCTCAGCGTCGCTCCTTAAAAGCGTGACTTGGGTGTCAGGCAAGAGAATCCTGCTGGCCATTGGATCCTGAGCTTCCCAGCATGTAAAGGGAAGATTTTCTTAGTCATAACAGACATTCACCTTATCCCTAAGCTAATGAATAAGTAACACAAAGGTAAAATTGATATAAATTTTTATTGTTTATTTGTATTTCATGCTTTGCTATTACTATATTTAAGTTTTAATAGTTAATTGTTTACATTATTGTTTTACTTATTTTAATATAAATATAAATAAATCAACTATAAATAATTACATTTGTTAATAAGATATTTGAGGTTTTTTGCTGCTGGAGCCATCCTCTGGAGAAAATCTCAGTGACCCTTCAAAACATTTCTCAAGCTGAAAAATAATGCAGTAGAATTTTCTGTGCTGATTTTTTTCCTTTTTTTTTCACTAAAATGTCCAGAATTGAGTTTTTGTTCCGTGTTGCTGCTTACAAGACTGTTATTGAAACATCTTGAACAACAAGCAATTGAAACAACAATTAATGACTGAGTGTATCTGCCATCTTCAAATTCCTATGTTTTGCTCATGAGGAAAAGTAGAATTGAAAATACATCTAACAATGTGCGATGAAGCTCAGCCTGCTCATTTAGAAATTGAAGCTCGTGGTGTGATTTCCCTTCCTACTGGCTTCAACGACAGTCTTGTGTGCTCAGTCTATGATGGATACTATTCAATCTAAGGACCTGCAATTGTAATTTTCCTCCCCTTTCAATATATAAGGGACACAAAGACGTGTAAAAAAACTTCAGAATAATTCCTTCAGGTGGGTTTTAACAATCATTGAGTGGGAAAGTATTTGTTCAATTTCCTTCAACAATTTTCTCGTAAGTTTTGATAAAACTGAATCATTATCCACAGAGTAGGTGGTATAATTTTGGTTATGATCCACATTTGCTCTTTTGCTTAATAAATGGATGTAAGCCTCATTTTATCAGACAAAGTCAATCCTGCTTTAACAGTGGAATCACTAATGGCCTCATCATTTTTCATAAATCTTTTTATTGCTCCTCTGTTCCCTTTAGCTCCTTTCTTACTGTTTTCAGCTTTTTGGCCTTTTACAGCTTTACTTTTCACTTTTCTACTTTCCTCTTGTCATCCTTTCTTTGAGAGTAAATGTCTTCTGATGCTCCCTGGTACTCTCATCAGTTCGCAATTAACTTTGCCTGCTTATGTTTCTCCTGTTTAAAGCTAGTATTCCATGTACTCACCTAGTCCCACAGTCTTCTAACTCTGCCTCTATGGACTAATATAACAAGAATTGTCAGATTAATAAGATGCATCATGTCTATTTTTGGCCCTTTCCATGCCCATATGAACAGCACCTGAAGCAGGAATGAGCACAAAGTTTAGACAATCTGCTCTCTCTGTGTGATCCTGCTAGTCCTGTATTATTTTCTCTGAAATAAAATAGCTACAACAAAAAGACTCATGAGTGCCTCAGACCCCTAATGCCCTATTATTGGGTGATTTTGGTGGGGAAAAGGGAGAGGGAGGTGATGGTTTTATTTCCCTCTGGCTGGAGAGGCACCTGATGAGATGACTTTATATGCAAGTTTTATACTTTCTAGATATATTTAAAAGAGAAAGAAATCATCCTCAAAGGGAATATTCCAGACAGCCTTCTGCAGGAGGAGATTTCAGCCTGGAGATTCAGAACAAGGCTGCAGTGCCCATTGGCCTTCTAGGATGGTCACTCCAGTGCTCCATGTGCTGGCTGTGCTGCACTCTGTTGGGACGTACCTAACTCCCACCAATCCCTCCACAGGCATACCATACAGTCCACTCAGTGACCCTTCTCAAGAACCCCCAGGTAACTTAAAGTTGTCTGCTGTGGCTAGAGCTGTTTGGAAAATCTGGCCCTAGGTAATGTGGGAACAGAGGTGACATGATAAAATTCGGAAAGCCACCAGAATTAAAGCATGTACCTTTAGAAGGCTATTTTCTCTACATTCCTTACCAAATTAGCAAAGGAAAATAGGTTCTGTCTGAGGAAACAGGTACTTAAACAGGCTGAATCACCCACTGCAGTCTAACATCCTGGTTTAAGCACTTTTGGTAGAAATATAACATGACATATATGGAACACTGCCTTCAGACTCCGCCAGTTTGGTGGATTAGATTCCACTGATTTTCTGGTGTTACTTTGCTGACAAAATATTTGACCTGTTGATCTTAGCGTAGTAGTCATAGATCTGAAAAAGTATATTTCATTTAGGAAGTATGTTGCCTTCCTAAGACAACCGTAATATGATACTGCGTTAGATGGAGGTCAACACTGCTGATGTTGGTGGAAGAAAGGAAGCCCTACTGTCAATCATTTCCCAAGAAAAAATGTTATTGGGTAAATAATTGTATTGAGCATATGGAGGCTTTATATAATATAACCAATCAGGTTATCCCAAAAGCAATTTATGCATTTGCTATAAATTGTTCATGATGAAAATCAAACAGGAATTCATGTGGTATACATGTAAATTGAGGTTTCAGTCATGTTACTGGCTAGTTCGGTGAATGATTTCCCATTTGCATTCGCCGTGTAGAAGGTGTGTTTTTGCATAGAATTGTGTCTAGCTGGATATGTTTATAGCAGCTGAGGACCTGTCCTTGAGGGTAATGATATGGTCATTTTTTATTTTTGGTGGTCTTCGGGACGCATCTTCAAGAAGAAAACTGTGAAAAAAAGGTTCAATTTTTGCCACAAATTTAGTGAGAGAACTATATTTTGTTTTCAGACTTTTGGAAGCACCATGAAAGGCCTGAAATAGCTTGTGACAACAGACATCTGTAATAAATATTATCCAAATTCAGGGGACTACCTATAAGAATTCTATATAACTTCCCTCAAGTTCCAGCTCCTTCTTAATTCAATCATTTGAATGCTAGACAAAAACTAGCATTGTCCAGGTGTCCTGGGGTGAAAAGATCAATGGAGAAAACAAGAAGGGGAGGTGTTTCTTGCATAGATAGCTAAAGAAACACAGTAAGGAGAGATGAACAGATGGAGGGAGCAGCAAAGAAGGAAGCCAAAACAACAAACAAACAAACAAGTAAACAAGCAAACAAGCACTCTCCATGAGGCAGATTACAGTCCAGGCTTCAAGACTGCTCCTGAAAGCACACACACACGAAAAAGTCCTGCAAACCATTTTTGTCTTGGCTGTCCTGTGAACAAACAACTCTGTGGAGTCACAGTCTCTTTCTTAACTGTGGCTACTTGCAACAGAGTCACTGTGCCTTATTTTTGGGTCATGCAAAAGGAAAAATGTGCACAATAAGCAACATTAACATGTGTGATACAGCGAGTAGAGTCCTGGGGTTAACCACAGAGTAATAACAAAAACAAAGAGTAGTAGTAAAAACAGTTACACAGCTAGAGTTGTATAACAAACAAAAATGGTGATCACTGACATTTCAGGCTTGAATTTGAAAGGTCAAATGTGCAATCATGCAGAAAAACCTTGCATGTGGTAGCTTGCCTAATCTGTTCCTGAGTTACCATAGCTGAGAGAGAGTGAATCAGTTTTGGTACGTGTGGTTGTCTCCTGACAATTGCCTAACTTCCCACCTGCAAATATCAAATTCACGTGCTCAGTCTTTTTTACTGAACATGTGCTTATATATGCAACATATTTCTGACTTTTTAAAACAAGCAAAGTGCTCAGCCTGTATTTGATGACTGAAGTTCTTGTCCAGAAAGTGGCAGGAACAATAAGCCTGGGCCATCACCTGCTCCCTTGTGATCACAGGCAACAGCAGAGCACTGAGTCCCACTCGCCATGCGTATGACCAGCCCCAAAACACTTTCCTTTAGCAAGTCTTTCATATAAAACAACAAAGGTAGAATGAGTTACAGGAAAAGAGTGGGAGATATCAAAAACATCTCTAGTCTCCACCATTTCAAGGAATTTCTTACATGGGAATGCAGAACAACAGGACAGTTATTGTTACTGATTAAGAGAATGAATTGGCTGGAAAGCTGCAGAAACTTAGGTGTTACAAGCAATAGACATGCAACATAATAAAAGTCCCAGCACTACATGAGATTTCACAGTTTCTTTTGGCTCCCTGTGCTAGTTTATCCACTAGTATTCAGTAGTGTGTAATCATGATGCCCAGAGGTACTCTGATGAAGTTCTCAGAGTCATCTCTGCAAAGAAAACAAAGCTTTCTTCTCTACCAACTCCTTGTTAATGGGATGTCTCTCTCCATGGCTCCTACAGAGGGTTTCAGTTGAAAACTGAAAAAGCTCAGCTGTTTTACTCTGTGAAATAATTGCACTAGTTCCTCAAAACTTTTGTGTATAAATTTAAAGGGACAAGCAGAGCAGATGATTTGGATGCATACCAAATGTATGTACTCACCTGCACATACATGCAAAATCTGCGTTTGTAAGCCTAACTAGCCAGTCTGCAAGTTCTTGTTTGCACAGGCAGATGTGAGTGTTAACATGCCTCACCAGACCAAATCTGATAGCCAAAATCTACAACAAAGATGAGTTAAGAGAGCCTGTGTTAAGACAGCTTTGTAGTCTTCCAGTAGTAGATCAGAGATTCCACACTGGCCTGAAAGGGCAAGTAAAAGGGAAGCTAGCTGTGGACCACTCGAGCATGCAACTCCACTGAGGTTCGTGAGGCAAGAGTTTTTTAGGTGTGTGATTTCTACCCTCAGGAATAGGGCTGTGAGCTCTGGAAGGCAGGTGAACAAGGGGCCCTGTGACTGATGCTATGTCTCCATCTGCCTTGATGGCATGAAGCTGTTGTGCCTCTGTGTGTGCCATGCGATCCAGTCTAATCCTCAGACCCGGAGAACTTAGTGGGGTTTGCTTGTAATTACAAATCAGAAGAAGTCAAGCAACAGTGACCTCCATAAGTACAGCAGTCCTGCCAAGGGCCCTAGGCTGTTTTACAGATCAAGCAAAGGAAGGAGGATGCAGATAATTCACAACTGTCTCTCCATAAAGCAGAGCTCAGCTGACCCAAAGGCATAGCTAAAAAAAGATAAATACTAGAATCTGCTTAGCTCTGCTGTATTTGTGCCTTGTAAGCATTATTTTGAGGTTATGCAAAATAATTGTGTCAAACCTACAAAAAAAACCCCTCTGGATCTAAGGTTTTACTGTTGCTTTTGTGAAGGAAGTCTCACGTGCTGTTTTGTTAGAAAATGAAGCTCAGTTCATGGCCATATGATTAAAACAGCCTCTTTCCTCTCCCCTAGAAAAATAAAATCACATGAGCTCACAAAAGCAACAGTCAAATCCTGGGGTTTACTGTAGTATATAAAAACACTTAGCACCATTAACCATTTCCTGGGATAATCAACTCATGCAGCAGCAGGGTGAGTAAATGAGTGAAAGGCCTCAAAGGATTTTTTATTTCTCTTAGCCAAAGCCTGCTGTAGAAGTCTATAAGGAACAGTTGCAGGGACAGTTCAGCGATCACAAAAAGAGAAGAAGCCAGGAGAAGGGGGATACTGATCAAGCATGAAAGGGGGCAGAGGAACATCAAACACACAAAGTATCATTTTGCAGTTTTCTGTGAAGGTTTGTCTTCAGGCTATGTGACAGTCGTTGTTTATTATTATTATTATTGGCCTTCAAACTTTTTCCAAATTCCGTGGTGAGGGCAAAATGTTACTATTTCCCTGGCTGCAATTTTGAGACATGTGAAATAAAGGACTTTTTTTTTTCCCCCTCTACTTCTGAGGATGTTGTTTCTAATGGCCTGATTCTGTATGGTGCTGGGTGACCTCCACTCCCATTCAGGCAGTAAGGCACTCAACAACATTCACAATGGACCTTTTTTTCCCAAAAGGTATGAAAAAGACACTGAGTAAACCCAATAGCTATTAAACTAAAAAAGACAGGAGAAGAAAGCAGAGAAAGTCTCATAGCTACGATGTATAGACCTGCTGTAATGCCAAATGCTTTATCTTAGAGTGGCCTTGGCTTAACTTTCATGTCAGGACTGACTCTGAACTGTGCTCAGACAGCTCTGCCCACCAGTACACGGGCTGCTTCAGAGAAGAAGGAGCCGTTCCTTCACCCCAGCTTCATCTTTTACCATGCTGTGCCATTGTGCAACATCAAGAGGTGCCGATTCCAATGAAGGTCATGTTATTAATGGGGGGGAAAAAAAAAGGAAAGTGCTCTCTCTGTGAAAACTGCATATTAAACCTGTGATGTTTAATCTGATTCTGCTGAACTTGAGCTGGCACAGGCAGTCCCAAACTCCATACAGTGGGGGATTTAACGCCGTTAGGAGATAATTAATAAAAATCTAATCTCCACCCCAACACCTCTGCAAAGAACGAGAGCCAGGGCATAACCAGCTCAAGTGCCAACTCCCTGCAGTGCAGCTCCTGCCAAGCCTACATGTTATAATATGAAAAATAGGTGCTGAAATATTTATGTCAAATGAGGAGGTGTAGGAGTACTCCTAGCTGAAATAAAACAAAACCAAAAAAAGGCCTTTGAAAAAGCACATAGCTACCTGGGAAGATCCCTCACGATCTGTTCAGATCCCCTTTCTTGATGAAGGAAAGGGCAGCCAGGTGCCTGGGCCGCCTTTCAGCTAGAGTAGGAGTAGGTGTGGTACGGCACCCTGGAAATCTCTGACGACACATTGTTTTACATCTGCTGAGGATTCAGCATGTCTTTCGAACAGCTGGTGAGTATACGCGAGCTCCGTTTGCAATTTACCTGTCTCACAAATTATGGTATTTAAATAATTCAAAAATTACGCTTCAGCCAGCTAAATTCCCTGACTTATCTATAGAAGTTGGAACTGTAACAAAGCTGTGGAGCTGTTCTCAGCAGGCTGGTGAGACTAAACCTGCTTCCTGTAAATGTAAAGTGGCAGATCTGTTTGTTGCGCAAGTAACAAGGTCACTGACTGTTCAGCTGTAGGAGCAAACTCGATTAAGACCGGTGATAATCTTTTGAAAGATAGTAATTTGTCTCCATTTGAAGAGTATTATCTTTGTTCTACAGCTATCACAGAGAACAAGGTTAACAAATATTCCGTGATGAATTTTTGAAAGCTTTAGTCAGATCTTGCACATTTAAGCCTTTCTAAACAGCTGTCAAAGACAAGGAAACAAAGTGTCAAATTTGTACACAGACTTACCTAATGGCCTTTATCTGAGAAAGTGGTTTATGATTTATACAGTCTCTACCTTTACTTAAACAATTTCTCTTTTGCTCTGTAGCGAAGGCAATCTTCCAGCATTACTCACATGGGAGAGATTAACCCCAAAGACTGATCTTACTGAAAGAAGTTAGGAGATTCAAAACATACAGAGACATGATGCAAACAGTGTGATAATCAGCTTTTATACTAATTGCTTGTGAATTGTCAGTTGACTGTGTTTGGATATAAAAGTTACAATTATAAGTGCATTCCATATTTGAAAGGGAATGTGCTTATAAAATGTTTTCTATTCTCCTTAACTTTCAAGTAAACTGTCGCCTTCAGTGACATTGCATGAATCTGAATAAAAGTGCCTATTTTGTATCATTGAAATAACATTAAAAGCACAGGTAGATACGAGTAAGAGCTCCACATCATATACCAATTCACAGAGTTCCTACTCTCATGAAAAAAGGGAAGAAATGATTCCTGGATTTTATGAAGAAATAATATTTCATACTATTTATTCTTGTAGAGAACTGATTCTTGTAGTCTCTTGCTGGGGGTCTTCTGTTACATACAGGATAGCTATCTGGACAACAGAAAGAAGCTACATATCTTTTATATATAAAAATTACATATATGTGCATAGGTATAGGTATGAATATGTCTATCTGTGTGTATATATATATATACAGACATGAGATATATATACTTATGCATCCATATCCATATCCACAGACATGATGTTTATTTAATCATAAGGCCTTTAATTTTAGGAATATATCAGAGTGGAATAGAACAAAACCATCAAGGCTTCTTTGGACATATTCATACTGGTGAAAGTTTTATGCAATTGTTTTGTGATCAAATGCTCTCAGCTGGTTAGGTCATGCGGTAGATTTCGTTGACTTCAGTGAAAAAGATTTTGAGACTACTTAAGCACAAAGATACAATTTCAAACACACATTCTAAATTGAGAGTTTGCACCTGAAATTTAAACAAGATCCTTGATACGTTAGTGCCACTTGATCTGAGAAGTTGCAACTCTAGTGTTTTTCTCAGGACCTATCTACGAGACTGTAGATAGCATGGGTTTAGTGATCATAGAGTCACAGAATGGCAGGGCTTGGAAAGGACCTTTGGAGATCATCCAGTCCAACCCCCTTGCCAAAGCAGGTTCACCTAGAGCAGGTTGGACAGGACGGCGTCCAGGTGGGTGTTGAATGTCTCCAGAGAAGGCGAAGGAGATGGCAACGGACTTCCTGGGGAGCCCTGCTGCCAGCTGTTTCAGCAGCTTTGCAGTTGCCATTTAGTCTGAGAGTTAGCGCTGTTGAAAGTGAGCCAAGGCCACCTTGTACTTTGGGACAGTATTTTCCTCTAGCTCCTTTTTGATTGACAGTTCTATTACAGGTATCTTGTGGAATTGCTAGGAAGGATTACGGACATGAGGAAAAATATAGTACCTGTGGTACAGGTACATCCACCTATCAAGGATGAAGCCTGTAAAATGAGAGGTACATGCAGTAATACTGGTTGTATTTAATTTACATTCCCAGACAAGTCAAGGATCCATATCTACAGAGGAAATGAGAGTAATAATGTGTGTGTCATGTCAAAAATGATGCCAGAGTTCTCCAACCTATGGTTTACAAGCTCTGTGGCATGGCAAACCAGTTAGGTATGGTTACTAGGCAAATGTAGCTACAGTCCAAATCAGGAGAGGAAAATGGGACTGAGCCAGCTAGGACTGTAACAGGTGATGTGGGACACTGCCTAGAACTTGTGAATTGCAGGAAAGCATATACATGTGGTTTGGAGGATATTCATAGCCAGCCTACTGTACTAGGATGCACCAGACCTACAAGGTAGATAGCCAATGACTACAAAAACAAAAAAAAATCCTGCCAAGGCAGGCATAGTGAGGGACTCACCATGCATGCAGAGTAGCTGTAACTTACTAGACAAACGTCCTAAGCAGACAGATAAGAGGACAAGAAAGGAGAGCTTTAGCCAAATGAAACGCTGCAACAGCTTTGCAAATCTGAACCTCATGATAACTCAAGCTAGAAAGCATATTATCTAAATGTCCGGACATTAAATCGGTAAACAGTTCATTGCCTTAAGTGCTTGTACCCCCATGCACCCTGGACATGGAGTAATATACTAGTGAACATCTAGAAAGGGAAAGAGAAATTGTTAGATCATAATTTTCCATTGCCATACTGTCTAATATTTGTCTGCTACTGCTATAGTACTTGGCAGTGAGAATGCAATTCTTTTCAGGTACTCTGGACCATGCCATAGCAATGGTTAACAAATGAGACAACAAGAACAAAGAAATACTATATTAACATGGGTGTGGCCTTACCTCCACTCCATTAGCCCTCCAAAATCTTGTTACTTTGTTAGCTTTCAATACAAGAAAAGTCTGAAAATTAGAGCAGCTGCAATTATCTCAGGCACTTTAGCCTTCATGCCTAGTAGCATTTTTTTCTTTTAAAAATACATAAACAAAGCTGTAAAGTTGACTTCTAGTGTCATAAAACACAGACAAGGAAACAGACAACGAAAGAGAGATGGGTGTTTCTCCACAAGGGCAGATCTCTGGTTCAAAGCTATGTAAGACTGATAATGACCATGAGTTGCTACCATGAGCTGTGATGGAGTAGAATGCCAGGGTCCCTCAGCAGACCTGTGCAGAAGCAGATCTTCAGCAGCACAAAGCATACACTTTATGGTCCCAACTGGCTATACCGTTAGTGTCTCTACCATTCCGTTCTGAAGCAGATCAGTGGCAGCCTATATGATGAAGGAACAGCAGAGGACTTGAACAAACTCTAAGGACCCTCCATAAACCTAGATGACCTGTGGCAGTCATGCAAAAGCAGGAGTTTCAGGTTGGCTCAGACCCAGCGGGATGACGTTATCAAGCTAGTGGTCTGAGCTCACTCAGTGAGGACACATTTAATGATGTGTCTGCTCCTCGTGGTCCCCTTCTTTGCCCAGTGATTCCAGCTTTGGGAAGAGATACTACTATTAGATCCAAGGTGGATTTGCACCCATGGTAGGGATAATATGTATTTTGGACTACTGATTGCAGATAAGAAGGATAAACAGAAGGATGTGTAGTTTCATGAACAGTGGGGTATATGCTATACACAAATACATTAATGCTGGAATTAAAGCAACTGCTATTTGTCCACACAGTGAAATTCTGAAAAGTCCATGGAAAAAGCAAGAGGAAAAAAATCTTACTGTTTTCAAGCAGGTCCTCCATTAATTTATGAAAATGATTAACAGGGAAGTAGAACTGATGACACAGAAATCATCACATTCCCTCTGGTCTTGTCCCAGAATATTTAATGCTTCCAGAATATTAAAGTTCAGTGAATGGCAACGTGGAAACCTTCCCAAGCAATTGAATAATTCACAGTGTATTTCATGAGATAGACACCTACAGTAAATAACATCTGCAAAATGCAAACAAATGTGCAAATATGATTCTGCATGAGTGAATCTGAAACTGGCATGTTTTTGCACACTTATAAATTTTATTCCTTGGCACACTTATAAATTTTACTCCTTTGCACAACTATGGCTTGCGTTTGACAAGTTGTCCTCTCTTACTTCATTGTAGTCCTTGTACACTTGGCTTCTGCATTGTGGTAGGTTGACTGTGGCTGGCAGGTTGTTCACTCACTTTCCTCCCAACTGGGTGGGGGAGAGAATCAGAAGGGCAAAAGTGGGAAAAGCTCATGGGTCAAGATAAAGACATTTTAATAAATGATGGCAAGAAAAGAAAAAAACTCCAAGCAGTGCAAAGGCAATCACCCACCACCTCCCACCAGGAGAATGATGCCCAGCCAGTCTCTGAGCAATGGCTACTTTGGGAACCATCCACCCCCCTCTCCAGTTTCATTGCTGAGCATAGCATTATATGGCATGGAATATCCCCTTGGCCAGTTGGGGTCAGCTGTCCCGGCTACATTCCCTCCCAACCTCTTGCCCACTCTCAACCTATTCTCTGGGGCGGAAGGAGAGATGGAGGAGGACTTGACACTACACAAGCACTGCTCAGCAATAGCCAAAACATTGGGGTTATCAACACTTTTTTGGTCACAAATCTAAAACACAGTACCACACGTCTGTGATGAAGAAAGTTAACTTCATCCCAGTCAGACTCAGTACACACGTCAACATTAGTATTGAGAAAACATAGCTGAGTCAGTAACTTATTCTTCTGAATAGCACTGGCAAGTGGGTGATAGTAAAGAAGATGGTGCCTCTAAGTTGTTTCCAAGTATCTCTTGAATACTAGGCAGTGTTCCAGGACATCAGAGTTTTGCTTGCACTGGTGAGAGAAGTCAGTAGCCAACATAGTTAGTACCACTTAAAGTCCTGCAGAGTATAGATAGAATGTATTTTGTGGCAAATCCACAAATTCAATGGATTCTATGTATTTGTGCTGCAGCTTTTTTTTTTTCTGGGTACTTCAGGACATTCTTGGGCATACAATATGCATTAGGATATAAGGTCCACAGAAATACCAGGAAAGAGCAGCCTAGCTACTGGACTGTGCTGAAGTTAACTGAACCAAATTTCATGTAATCTCCAAATTATTTATTTATGGGTTACTCATATGGGTTTTATCTGTCATTTGGACTTCATATGACATGTGAGACACTTCCTCATTAATAAATGGATTTTCCAACAGCATGAACTGTCAACACTGAACGCTGAAGGAAAGTAGATTTTTGAAAGTGTTCATTGTTCACACTCACTCACAGAAGTGGCATTTTGAGGAATCAAAAGCTAGATGATGTCATCTGGGAACAATGCAGTCTTCCATTAGTAAAATAATATTCTGTTTGTTTTCCTTTTTTCTTCTTTATCCAATAAAACTGTCCTCTCTTCTGTCGTCTACTAGTTCTGTTTAAGTTCTTGATTCTATAGTCTAGAAGGCTGAAACAGAGAGAGACATATTTTGTGTCTGTTTAGGGAAGCTTACAGCATCCCGTAGCGGTCTAGTTCCCATTAGACAAGAGCGGTAGGAGAAATCCGGTCAGCACTACCCTAAACTAAAGCCATGCAAGTCCCTTAGAAAAACAGACCATAGCTGGTTCAAGGAGTAACACTTTGTAACTCACCCTCTACATAGCCACTGGAGTCTGGTTATAGTCCAATAAATAAGACCTCTTAAACACTGTTTGAGAGGCTATACTTTTTTAGCTTAACTAAAACATCTAGAAATAATGGAAAATGAAACTAATATGTCAGTATTGACAAGAAATATTACCAGCCCTGGCTAAAATCAATTCCTTCTTCACATATTTTATTTTATCTTATTTACAGGCCTTTCTGTTGCTGTCATCTCCATTACCTACTGCCTTCATAGACCCCAATGAAGTTAGCATCAGACAGCACCTGGGAGACCAGAAAGATTAGTGTCTTCATTTTTCAGATGAGAAAATGGAGTCACACCGTGCAGAAGTGGCTTCTTCCAGATCACAGAGGGCACAAGAAGCTGAAAAGAAATTGTTCATCATGACAACATGAGTTGAATTTCAGGAGCTCTACTTCTCAATTCATCACCTTAATTTTAATATTCTCTTTTTTAGAGGTGGGTGACACATACAGCCAATATAAATTGATTTGACTGAACATACGTAACAGCTATTAACAGCATTTGAGACAAAGAAAAAAACTCTGCTGATTGAAGGGGAGGAAGAAAAGTAAAAGAAAGCAATATAAAATGTATTTTAACATGTTAAAGAATGTAGTGTAAATATGAATATTTGTATTCTTCCAAGCTAGAAGTTAGTACTTCAGCATTGTTCAAATATGAATTGAGTAGATTCTTAATCTCTATTTACCTGTTTTCAAACATCCATTACGTTACATTTATCATGATGCTTACATGTTCTTTCACCATTTTTGTGGTAAATTTAAATCTTAATTATTCTCTGCTACTGTGAACTTTTTTACTGTGGGCTATGCTTTTTTCACAAGATGAAAGGAAAATAATGACCTAAAATCTGAAGCATGTGTATGTAAGGCCTAATCAACAGCTGTAGTAAAAAAAAATTCCTCTGGCCTTACAAAATGCTGAGGGTTCAGATGCTGCCTGTGAAAAAGAGAGAACTAAAAATGACCCAGGATTATTTAGATGAGGAGAAAGACAATTAAGTGACAACTTAGTGTTAACAATTTTGCTTATGACATACAAGCTTCATTCCATCTCATCCAGCAAATACAGTAATCCAGGCAAATTATTCATTAGGAATGAATCAGTGCCATTCTTGGGAGGCAAGATTTTAATGGCCAGTTGGTTTAAAGAAGGATTCTCTGAAAGAAATTGGTCAACTGCCAGAAGCTGTTTGCAATGACAAATTGCTCACAATGAATTGTTTAGAGAGAAAACACTACTTTTTGTTTATGAAACAAATCTGCATGCCAGTCAGTTGAGCTTGAGTGGATGTTTGGTGTAAGGTCATGAATGCAACATTGGTTCACTTTCCTTAGTATGTGCTGTTTATTTCTCTTGAAGCCATAACTGCTGAATAGCAGTAAAAAGTGGTTAGCAGCTCCAGAACTGGGTCCGTTACTGTCACGGAGAAAGGCTGCCTGGCAGTCTTTTCATATCCATCTCTTTTCTTCATTGCCAATCCTCCTTTATTCAAGGGATAATCTGAAAATATCTGTGTGCAATGACTTGTGGACATTTTCAGGAATTCTAATGATTGTGCTGGATCGTTTAAATCAGTAACCTATCTTCTACAGCTGTGAAGCCTCTCTTAGTGTTTCATTCAAACCATCTAGCTCCTGTGAAGAAGCAATGTGATTGCTAGTGCTCCCTCAGAGCTGCTAAGAAATAACCATTAAAATTTGCTTTTAACAGTATTTCTTACAGCACAATAATTTAATAAGATACGTGTTGTTTGCAGACGTTGCAGAGGTTGTTTGCACAATAGTCAGTAAGTACAATCAGATTAATGGTTTTGTCAGCAAATGTTATTGTAAATGTACTCAGAAGACTGCAATCAATTTTCTCCGTAGCACAGAACAAGCCTACGTCCAGTTGCACAACACTGTGTGACATCCTCCTCTTGCCTACACAGAAACAATTTCCAAGAGGCCATGCTGTGTCTCCGGTGCATTTATCTTTGTCGTAGTCTAAATATAATGTAAACCTGCCTATTCTTTAAAGACAATACTTTCACATGTGGAACAGCCTTTGTGCAAGAAAGTTGCTATGGAAATCCATGATTACATTTTTTCTGGCTAAAAGACGTTCCAGATAGCTCTGTGTCATTTCAAATTTTGCATTTCATGCAGTAACTGCCTACAGGTGTGTTAATACATATCTGATGGGCAATGGTGGTGTTTTGCAGTAAAATCATCTATCTATTTTTCAACAGAGGAGAAAGGCACTTTCTGCGGTCATTCACTGACCTTTCAACAAACAGAATCCTAAACCAGCGTACAAGACAGGCTAGGGAAATGCAACTCCAATGCATTCAAATGCTTTATGCTATATAAAAAAGTAAAGACCATCCATTGCAGATTTAATGGTCGTGATGTGAAACTGTGAGGGCTCTCTCTGCAATGACTTTACTGAGCATGAAAATAGAGTACTATAACTTTTTAAATTGTCCCTCTCCCTACAGTCCGGACAGTGATATGAGTTGAATATTCCTGTATTTGCCAGGCAGAATATCTGTTCAAGCATCACAAAAAAGGTGGAAGAAGCAGGCAATAGTATAATCAATTCAGCACAAAAGCAGGCCAAATCAGTCAGATATTAACCTGCTGTTATCAATAAACCAACTACAGAAGTAAGTACTGATCAGCCATTGAGTACTTCAGCAAAGAATCTACTGACATTCTGGTTGAAAAGTGTTCAGTCTGCTGTACTTCAGGGCAAAAATTATTATAATTGTTTTAGGTGTTTGTCCTTCAAATGTTTTCTTGAAGTATTTATGTTGATATTTACATTTTTAAATACCAGTATACAGAAAATGGAATGCACGTGGGACACAAATCAGTGAAATTCACAAGCTGTCATGTACCTGCAAGCTTGCAGTTTCTTAATGCACAGGTTTCTGCATCAATGACAGTACCAGGATAATGACCAAGTTTATTTTTGCATTTTGCAGTTTTTATGTTTCCAAGTCAGTCACATGCACCAGTTACCAGTACATGTGTGATTTGATATTTGCAAAAAAAGCAGTGATGTAAAGGCAGATCAGATTTAAGAGGATGTCATATCTCAGTCTTCACCTCTCCTTGCCTCCTTGCCCCTATTGAAGATTACTACTCCAGTGTGTCAGTTTGGTTATTTGCTCAAATGTGTTTTAAAATATATCTGTCCAGTAAATAAATTTTGGTTATGTGTGGTCATTTCATAGAACCAGCGTAGGGCACAGTCACAAAAATAGTGCCTCAATACATTTCAGGGAGCACAATGGGGTAGGTGTACACTGATCTGGTCTAAAGACTAATAGACAAAAAAAAAAAAAAAAAGAAAAGAAACCCTAAATGTTCATCCATGTTTTTGCCATGAAACTCTTTGCTGATTTGATTTACACTGCTGCCGCAGAGACAGTGATGGGGGACGTAGGAGATCCCCCCCACTGAGACTGTTTCTGGGTCCCTTGTGTCATGGAAAAACATTTGTAATTGAAGAAAAACCTCCAAAAATTCAAGATGACTCTCTAGTTTTGACCACAAAGTTAATCAGTTTTATAATGTTTTGAAAACAAAACAGCTCTTAAAGCTGATATAATTTCCTCTGTCACTGGAGAGTAAATACTTTGTTTTTTAGTTTGTCTGTTATCTTATTCCTGATAAAATGTACATCTTATGCCGAGTTTGGACTGAAAACTTCTTATTTTTCATTTAGGTAGAAAGCTCATACATCATTTAAAAATAGTTGCAAGGTGAACAAAAGAAATGGGAAGGCTTCTTTGGTCTCTGAACTTAAATACTTCTGGAGAGCTTTAGGATATTTGTCCCTAAGTATTCTGAACACACACACACACAATGAATAATAGAGAAGAAAAATTGTGTGCTCATTTCCACATGCAAAGTAACTCTACCACAGTCAGCAAGTCTTTAAGATCATTGTACACATAACTTTTTTTAGCATTGGGACCCTGTTGCACGCACAACTATCACTGAAAGTCTGAAACGCCACGCAGCTTTGCTGTGACACGTTAACAGTGTTTATGTGAGTAACAGCAAGTTCATGTAGAATCCAATTGTGGCCAAAAATGCTGTGCTATGAAAAGTCATCATTAATTATAATCATGCTCTCTACATCTGAAGCAGACTGCAGATAGGAATACCTCTCTTTCTACTTTTTTTCTGTTTGTTTTCCGGCTTTCACAGGCTTTGTTTGTCAGCTTGACAAAAACAAAACAAAACAAAACAACAAACAAAAACCCCAAACTTAATCCTTTGCTAGGGAAAAAGGGCTCTGAGTCCTGCAAGAGTGAACCTTGCTCACAAGTATGGGCAGGCATTTGGAAAAGACCTGAATTTTGCGAAACTTATTGCATTGCCTTGTCAGGTTGAAGTACTGAGCTGTAGAGAATGGCTTTCCATTCCAGTGTCTAGGGATTACTAAGTGAGCTGCTTTTTTTTCCCTTCCAAGTACTAATCTTCTTTTCTGCAGCTGGGTAATGGCACAGGAGGAACAGTAAAATAGAGGTCCCTGATCTATGTAAATATTATTTTTGTGCCTTTTTTAATACTGGTTTTGACTTACTCAGCTGTAAACAGTTTTCTGCAGGCTTTCTAATTTGGTCCATCACAAGTTCTCAGCAAGTCAAACAGGTCTCTGTGACTAGGGTAGATAAACACAACAGAGAAAGTGTGTCTATAAACAGAGGCAGAAAAAAAAATACAAGTTCACATCTGGGTCAGTGAACAATTGCTGGTGTCTGGGAAACAATGTCAGTGAACAGCAGCACTTAACATTGCTTTAAAAAATAAAGTGCTCCTGGTCAAATCCAACTCTCATTGAAATCAGAGGGAATCTTTATCCTGATTATAATGGGAACTGGTTAGAAATGTAATCCAAATACCAAGCTGATTACAACCTTAATACATTCTACAAACCTAGCTATTTATTAGAAACATGGAATACTACATAAATCATCGTCTGGAAATCAGAGTGCCTTTGGACAAAACCAAAACAAACAAACAAAAAGAAATGGAAAATGACAAAAACCAGTTTGTCATTGGCAGAATAGTTGAGAGAACACACTGGTGTTCTGTTTATGAGCACTTGCAGAAATGTTCTAGGGGTTCATCTGTTCCTATTTTGCATTCAAAAAAAGCTATGCAAATTAAAAATAAAACCTTAAATATACGCTAGCATTTTTGAACTGAGCATAAAGGGTGGTTTTGCATTGGCACATAGCTAAAAACACTGAACTGGCATATATTGGTAAACATTTGAAACTTGCTCATTCAAGTCCTTGTTTGCACCTGGCGGGTGTGTACAAGTGCAGGGCTTTGCAGATGCGCTGCATCTCCTGTTACAGCTAACTTTGAATATAAGCTCTTGTTTCCAAATTCTGCCACACCTTTCAAGGTAAAAGCAGATGAAAATGCTGATTTCACAGGGCAAGGAATGTAGTAGGTTGACATCAGTCTTGGCTGGCAGGGGCTTCTCAAAATTTCTTTGCCAAAAAACTTTAACAACATTTAATACTAGAGAAATGTCCTAGGAGTGCCTAGAAATGGCAATTCAACCTCTCTGCAAGTCCAATGGCTAAATGGAACAAAAGGGGGACACTGGTGACAAGGGAAGTGCAGGAGTGGAGCTGCCGTTCCCAGATACAGGCTGTTGACGTCTTTCTGCCCACACCCAGTGCTTTGAGCGCTCCAGAGTGTCCCTGGTTCATCTGGTAGAGATCAGGCCTTCTCTTGAAGGCTTCACCCGTGGCATGAACTGTCCCGTTACGTCTCCCGTGAGCCATTCGGACAGTCAGCCAGCTCATTGTCCCCATGTGCTCCCAGACTGATGAAAGGCACCTATTTCAGTTGACTGTGCTGTCCTGATCATGCTACCTTTGATTTTGTTTTCTTAATGATCCCAAAATCTCACCATTAATGAATGAGCTGAACCTACCACAGTGATGAACCATGTGCTTCTCGCGGATGAAGCTTTGCAGCACTTACCTCATTGAAGTATTCAATGTTTTTGCTGTATTCTTCTATTTTTTCCCATCACTTTGCTAGTGCCTTAATTATGAAACTAGTCATTCTGTTACTGATGCTTCTGAAATTTGATTACTTTGGATGGAAAATAAACAATTCTTACCTCAAAGAGAGCAACCAGGAACAAATATATTATGGCTGGAGAAACTATGATAGAAAGGAACAGGAAAGAGGGATGACCAAAGACTAGGAAGAAAAACGCAAGGCCTTTAGGAAGGTAGCAGAGGAAAAGCAAGAATAGATATTATCTCACACACAGACTGGTAGACAAACAAAAATACCTAATAGTTTACTAAGTGCTCAGAGGTTTTACAGCTTGGACTCCAGTTTCTTGACACTTATTCTGACACTGGTACATTGTTCAGTGACTTTGTGTTCTCAGCTGTGTTGTCCAGGACTTTTTCTGAAAATGTAGAAATATGTGTTGCTATAGAGAGGCTTAAGATGATAATTTTTAAGGTTACTTTTTAGAACCTGGAAGAGAAATCAGATAATACTTGAACATTTCACATGTATTTTAGCCAATTAAATTACTTACTGCCTAGTAGGTTTTCCATTTCTGTCTGTGTTAGGTAATATTGATAGCATAATTAAGATGCTTAAAACTTTTCATTAAAGCTTCTTGGTGCATTTAAAATGTAATTAAATCACTGTGAATTTTCAGCCTTCATTAGATCTTTTTAAAGAAGTGGAAGAACATTGCCATATAAACAACATATATGCCATGATAGCTGCTTTGTTCTGTTGCTTAATGCAAAGGAGATAAAGCCTCATGGAGATGTTTTAATACACCACATTGCAGCCTATTTCAGAAATTTGTCGAAAAAAACCCCAAACAATCCACCATCATTTTATTCCACATTGCTAATTATATTACAGCTGAAAAAATCCAAATAATTATACTAATAATTAGTATGATGAACTGTAAAGCTAAAATGGAATCATGTAACTTCCCAAAAATGAGGTACCACATTATCAGATGGATGTGTAGGTACATGTGAGCTTGCAAAAGTTATTCTCAATATAGTTAACTTTTAGCTCACCTTTATTTAAGTATCATTTCCCCCTTTCTATTAAACAGTTGAGTCTGATTTTCCGAAGTTGTAGGTTTTCCAGGAATCTGTCTTTTGTTAATATTAACACTTGTGTGAAATTCTGCCATATTTGACAACAGTGGGACTTTCCTAGTACTGTCAGAGCAAAAGTTTAATACAACTCAGAAACTTACTGTGGAAAACCCATCCTGACCTGTGCTGAGCTCAGTCAACGGACTGTAATGTTGAGAACAATTTGCCTGGTAACAGCTTTGGCAAATCAGGAAGCATGAGAAAAAGAGAGAGAAAGAGAAAAGGAAGGATATTACGGCAACTCAAATCATATAAAAGTGGAGCTACGTCAGGGCTAATTTTTTTTTTTTTAATTAGCTCTCAAATTCTGTTTTCTCAAATAAAGAGTAATACATTTACTACTGTCTTCTTTTGAGTAAAGTCTTCCAACAAGATAAGGTCTCATTGTGCCTGTTCCAAAGAGCATTGTTGCAAGTTATTGTAGCTGACTCTTCAAAAGTTGACCCTAAACTATAAAAATAAAATCAGCGGACAGAAATATAGCGATCACCAAATGCTCAGTGCAATTTTTTACTTCCTCTTGTTTCATTTGGAAACAGCAGTATTCGTCCTGCAAGGTAAGTGAAATAATACTCTTACAGGCTCTCAGTCTTTCCCTTTCAGATTACTATTCTAACTTCCAAATTAAAAAGCCATTTTTCTACCAGGCAGTAACACCAGCAGGCTAAATGTTTCATGTTGGGGTTTCTGTTCTACTAATTCTATAGTTTGCCAGTATCATCTCCTCCGTGGCTGGCTGTTATTATGCAGCAATATTAAAAAAAAAAAAAAACACCAAACAAACCAAACCACAAAACACTCAGGGAAACATCTCTGTGGTACCTGGCCATGTTCAGTTTCTATTATTGTTTGAAACATGCAACTCGAGTTCAAGTGGGGTTTTGCAACTAGATGGAAATCTTAGAGCTAGAAATGAACTCTCTCTAACCTGGGACCTTTCTGCCTCTCGGTTTCTCACTCTTTCTTTTTCTCTCCACCAAGCCCAAAGCCAGATAACACTTTCCTGCTGTGAATTTTTTAAAGTCACCCAACAGTTCTGGCAAATGAGAGCTGTCATAGTTTTCGGATGAGAAAATCATCTCCAGCTCACACAGATCTATGAGCTGATAGGAGTTAATTGACAGCTTGCAGGATTTCGTCTCCAGGCAGAGTTAGAGGGAATGGGAGCCCTGTGGGTTTCATTTGGGCAGAGATAAAGCAGGTTTTTATTCAGTGCTCATGGAGAGAGCATAATTAACCTTTTAGAAGTTTTAAGAATGATCAAATTGTTATTCATTTTTGCAAATGAGAAAAGAGAGCTCCTTTCTCTGCCAGGAAAATGCCAATGCAGATTTCAAGGTCACTTGATGATTTCCTTTAACTGAAAAGATGGAAGTTGGAAAAAAAAGAAGAGGAAAATACGAAGACTGAGAAATATCATGAAATCATGCATCATTCAGGATGTGAAATGAACAAATGTCCTTTTCTAACATAATATAATTTAGCTACCATTTACTGCATGTTCATATTAGCCTGCTGGACTCTACATGTGATGAAGGTTTCCATTGCTATTGTAAGTAAGAAACTTGGTGCTAGCTGCTGTCTTTTACGTTGCTGCAATAATTTTAAAAAACTCTGTTCTTAAAGGAGAAAATGGACCATTATACAAGATCAGTGGTTTGGTTTTCAAGATGTGTAATTTAATATTTTCAAATGCTGTAAATTTCTGGAGTGATTATATGAGTACAAAATAGGAGAATTCTGTAAAATCAAAATAAATGTACCTTAAGTCCCTTTGACCAATAATATAAAAAAACAGCTAATAACTGAGAGTCATGATGCCCTAAACACTCTTTGTTGGAAAAACAAAACTCTCAGATTTTTGCTTGTTGACTAGGCAAAAACTTTTATAAAATACAGACTAATATAACCATGCTTCTGTTTCTGTCAGACTGAGTTTCACTTTTCTGTAGGAGCTGACACAGCACAAGATACCTTGCAAAATTATAACCTATTTTCTCCTTGTATTATTTGATTCTCATTTTTAGGACAATGAGAAAAACAGTGTATCTCCTACACAAGAATAGATCCAGACTCTTATTTTGCATAGAAGCAACATGGCAGTCAGCAATAAGAAACCATGAACAAGCATACCAATAAACCCATTCTTCCAATCTAAGCTGTAGGTTCTGTGACACTCTCTTAATTCCAGTCTTGTAGAACATGCTTTTTGGTCCATCCTGGCATTGTGACACTCTCTACATGCAGGTTGATACTCTCTCTCTCCTCTGATCCTCCCTCTTCTCTCCCTCGCTCTCTTTCTCTCTTTCCCCCTACACTCCCAATTCCCAGACTTTTCAGACCTGAGATCCACACAGTGTATTAAAAATCATTGCAACATGTCACATCCCCTTTTCTGATCTGGAGGTACTTAGCAACCTCCAACAGCTCAAGCTACAGGAGCTTTTCTGCCACAATAAGTGAATAAACTACTGGTTGTGAGAATCCCTCCTGATAGATGGGCTCCTGGCCCCTACACGGTAACTGATTGCTATAGGATATGGTCTCTGCCCCTGTTACTTTTTTTACTGGATGGAGATGTGAGTCCCAAAATTGTTGAAACTTTGGATGCACTCTTTTAATAAAAGCCTTGTAAATAAGTTTGCTGCTTAAAGAATTCAACTTAGGGAATGAGGGATCACAGACTTTGCAATGAGACTTTAAAGAGTACTTTCCTTTCGCTCACAAAGATTATCTTATCTTGTTTTGCTTAAAGTAAACCCTTATTATTACAGTACATGAGGAAAAGATTGTTTTGGCTTCCTAAAACCCACATGTGAGGACAAGGCGTTCTTGGCATGATTTCTGTTTATGTTACCTGCTCTTTATAATTTTTTTTTTTTTCTTTCCTAAATGCTATTGTCCTTTTGATTTAGGCAGGTTGGATGGTAAAGTGATACCTTTGGTAACTCTCAAAAAAGCACTGAGGCTGTGGCTGTCTGGAGCTAAATCTTTATTCTTAAAACATATTTAAATGTGGTAGGATAAAGAAGTCATAAATAATCTTTCCTTCTTTTTTGTGGCATGGTTGTTACTGTGTTATTGAATTTATTAACAAAGAATGTAGAGGCTTAGGCTATGAAAACCTGTTTTTTTCCAGTTTCAGTAATGCAAAATTCATAGCTCCATTCTTCACTCACATGAATGGAAAAGCTCTGTACATTTTACCTTAAAACCTCTGTGCTTTCCATTCCAGTTAGGCACAATCTCTCTTCCAAAAAATAAAGCAAGTCTTCCTACTGGTGTACCAGAGCCCCCTGTTAGTAGGTGAAAACCATGATGTTCAACCAAGACAAATGTGAGTAGATTTTCTGTCTGAGTGCCATTGGGTCCGTAAGAGGACAACAATTCTGATGAGACTCTAGAAGGCTTTCCACGTAAATCCTTTTATTGCCGTGAATTATTCGTACTCAGGTCATGGGTACCAGTAAATAGGAAGACTTTGCACTAATAACACTGCCAGATAGTTAAATGTTCAACTATACATTTTAGCCTAAAACTCACACAGTTTTGCAAAATGTGTCTGTCATATTGGTTTCAAAAAAATAATAATGAGCTAGCTTATATCTTCAAACTTGCAGCAGGCCTTTAGGTTTTTCATTCTGAAAAACTTATTTCGTTTTTACAATATGAAAATTATAGACATAGTGACATTTAAACCTTTGCTTTTCATAGCATTTCACACTTACACCATTTTAAAAGACAGCTATTAACATTTACAAAAATCTTTCAGAAACCAAATGTTCTAACATGCAGAATTCCAATTATACTGTGTAAGAGGGTTATCGACTATTCTTATACAAGAATACTTTGAAGTGCCTGGTATTAAACCAAGAGCTAAAATGTCAGTTGCACATAGACAATAAATTAAGGTTTATAAAACCATGTAAGATTTATTTAATATTACAATTTTGACCTTTAGACTGCCTTAACCATTGCTTGCTTAAGTTTTTGTCTCTCCTGCCTTCCTTCTTTATCTGCCTAATCTTATTTGAATGTTAAACAAAGGTTGTAATGCCAGTTATGCAAAGCAATATAAACCATTCATAATATTAGTACTTTCCTCCAACTGTTGTAACACACTCACATAAGCCATGTTTCATTCTTCAGCTGAGATGTTTTCTGAATTGCTCAGAGTTCAATGAGCAGCGTTTCCAGTGCTGCCAAGACACAGCTGTTTAATTTTCAGTTTCTCATTATAGACATCCAAAACTTTCAATGAAATGCAAAACTAAAAATACAAATGCAGGTCAGCTCTCGTATCCTGCCAACAGACACTGAGAGGAAGACACGTCAAGTCAAAAGCCACGTGGCAATAGCAGGAGGAGAAGAGGAACTCAGTGTTAAAGGAAGAAAACAATGCTTGCAGAAGACAAGTCTAAGTGACTTCTGTTTTGAAACACATTTCAGCTCACAGTAAACAAAATGCTACCCTGCAAAGGTAGGGCATGAATTAATCATTTTTTGCTGGCTTCACGCTAAGGAGATTCCCTCTCCCCAGATAAAGAAGCTCCTATGTCAGAAGCTAAGCATCTGAACTATTTTTGGCATCTTTCATATCAGTGGTGTTATAGATTAGTAATAACCTGAAAAGTCCGGAAAGCAATTAGGGAAGGAAATAAATGCTGAGCAATATGGAAATAATCTCCGCAGCCACCTATCACCGAGGAAGCACATACTAAAAGGTATAGCAACATACACTGGTCAAGACCGAGGAATGACCAGAGACTGTACACGGAAATGAGAAACTCAGCTTAACGATGCTTTTTATTTTGCAGAACAACTTGGATGTTGTGAAGGAGAGTTCATACAGAAAATATGCCAGGCTTTCAGATGTTGTGAAGGAAACAAGGGAAGCAAATGTGGAAAACTGCATTGAAGCTCTGCTCTAGATAATATTCTGCTATGAGCTGAGCTGTGAGACCCAGATGACTGAAAGGGCACACAAAGTGCCAGTGCAGAGTCACCACCTGGGAGCTTTCCCTAGACACTTTTCTTCAGATGTCTCAACTACAAAGATAAGGTTAAAATGTTGAGATTGGCTGGACAAAGATCAGAAATTAAATTCAACTCCATGTTCATTTCATTTTATCCAGACTGTAGTTTAAAGATCCAAAGAGGTCATGGTTATTTTCTGAAATTTGAAGAAAGTCCTCAGAGATCAAAATGTTCACTGTGTCACAGCATGCTTCTCTCTCTGAAGTTGAGAGGTGAGCTACAGTAAATGGGAACACTACATTTTCTAACTCCACCCAACAGCAGCTTAACATTTCAGCTTCACCAAAGCCATAACATTGTTTCTTCTAGCTCACCTTGAAAGCAAGGATTTCGAAACAACCTGTTTAGGTTTCTTTAAGTTTTTGCTGCAGCTAAGTATCTGAATAACTATGCAGAACAAGATAATGCTGTTACAAGTAAAGTATTTTTCCTCCAATGTGGACGATAAACTTGAAAAATGTGTTCTGGGTTTTTGGTTTTTTTGTTTTGTTTGTTTTTTTTTTTCTGATAGCAAGCCTTGGTTGAGGGCATATGTGACTAATAGCTGTTTTCCTTCGTCAACACCAACACACAACAAAAGTCAAATTCTCAGCTGTAATTTGATCTATATGAGGAGACTCTGCTCAGATGGAGCAATTTTGTAGTCCTGCAGATCACTTACCAAATCCTCCTTTTCTAACACTTACCATCTTTTCATATTCTTTGCCTCTTTTTTCACCTTATTTCTCCACTTTTGTGGTTATCCAAGAGAAGGCATTTCTGGGCAGAGCTCAAGCATCGCAGGAAAGGGTTGTGTTGCCTTCTGCCATAAATCTTTCCTTGGCCCACACAAGTCTCAGTTTTAATTCGCCTGCTGACGTTCATTCTGCCTTTCGGCAGGCTGCAGCCTCCAGAAGGGCCCCTTTCCTTTCCTCTCCTCTGCAATCCGCAGCAACTGCATTGTTCTAGTATCAGATGAATAGCCACCCTGGCAAGAAAAGTCACAAATCACTGCAAAGGTTTAGGAATTTTTTGGTACAACTGAAGATTTCTGTATAATATTGTGTTCAGGTAGCTTTCCCTCATCATTTTTATCTGTCCCAGTGCCTCAACATAAAAAGCAAAGCCCTGCTATGCAAGTTTGTCGTACTTTGCGATGTGGCATTCCTGACATTGTGTAAAGGAAAATTAAGAGTCAGATCACGAAAATAATTTGAACAAAATGGATTTCGTAAATTCCGTGAAGAGTAATTTCATTCAGCCTGGCACTAAAATTGGTAGCAATTATTTTCAAGATCGAGGTCCTGGAGAACAGTCATCTCAGAACAATACAGTGGGCAACTTTTCCCAGAACAGTGTAGCATCCAGCAGAGAGGCAATATTAGGGAGCTGCAGGAGAGGCAAGAAAGTGAAAAGGTTTATGTTATTGATTGCAGAAAAGAGAAGCCTTCAGTCACATATCAAATCAACCTACCACTCTATTTCAGTTTAGCGGATTATTCATTTGCTACATTTAGTAGTACCTTTAATTGTTTCAGTATGATGAGACTTGCAGACTTCTTGAGAATTTCCGCAAGATTAAATCTGGAGACATAACAGTTAAGTCTTTATTATCTTTAGGTTTGGTTTTTTGTTTTTTGGTTTTTTTTAATGTTTCCTCTCTCTCTCTCCTCCCCGCCCTCCTTCTCCTCCCTGACCAGTAGTATTTGAAGGGGGTGAGGGCACTCAATCAACTTTACGGAGCAACAGCAGTCTCCATACCTCTTAAGTGTCTGGATTTTATTGGAAAGTCCTCCGCTTACAGGAATTTGAATTATGGTCTACACAGTGTTTTCATATTTTGTTCCAATTTTTGCTCTGTGGCCACTGAAATTGCAAGCAGATATCTCTAAAGGCCTAAGAAATGCAGTCAGATTCCTGTGAGTTAAATTTATTGTGTTGACTCAAATACTGTGTGAATTTTTCCTGCCACCTAGAACCAATATTGATTTAAAGAAGAAGAAAAAAATGCAAATAAAACAATGAACTAATCCATCTAATTTATGTGTCCAGCGTCACCACTTCCATGCCCAGAATTTCTTTATTTACATTGGGCTGTTAAAGACTACACAGTGCATTCTGGAGTGGTAGACATACAAGGCTAAACACATTAGAATTGGGATTTAAATACACTGCAACACTGAATTAGGGAATGATTAATGCTACTATGTGTTATGGGATAAAAGAACTTGAGGATCTTAGTGTCATTTGACATGTGTGGTTATTACATGCATTTTTTAAATTTTCACTTGTTTACCCTGGTATGCTTAGCTGCATGCTGAGCTAAATAAATAAGTGAAAGAAACTATTTTCATCTGGGACATAATAAATTTCCATTCACTATGTGGTGCATTGTTGAACATTAAAGGACAGCTCTGTTTCCTGGATGCTAATGAGGATGTTGTTTGATTTAAATGGCACTACAGCCAGAGATCCTTACAGTTACCATGTGCTTAAGACTTTCCTTATACAATTCCTAAGACTGCAAGTCACAAAAAACAGCCAGTAGAACTCCCTATGTCTTTTCAAGCTGTATTTGTAACACCTGTATGTTACTGGTTCGGAATCTCGGTTGTAAATTGGGTCGTAATTCAGAAACATAAATATTTGGCAACACTTGATAATCAGGATTTTCTTGCAGTGATATAAAGAGAAAGAGTTTAAGTAAATAGAATGAAGGTAGAATGAGGAAAGTTGCTTCAGCCAAAGACAATTTGCATAGAGGGAAGCTTCTCTTCGTTAGTGTGATATGTAATGAGCAGGACACAGATAACTGGTGGGTTTTTGGTTGTGAGAGTCCTATTTTCTCATCCTGCACTTGTGAATTGCACCTGCTGTGCAGGTGCAATTGAGGTGGTTGTATATATGAATAAAATAAGCACTTGAGAAATTGTACTCATATTTTGAATACAGACTTCAGCTTTGTGTCTTTGAATCTCTAGACCACCCACTGTCTGTAAGGACTGCTCCTTCCATCATCTACTTTGATCAGATAAAAAGTGAGACTGCAGCACAACAATATGTAATAATTTGGAGCTAATCTTGGGAACATTAATGAATGCTCTCTCTCTGTAATATCAGTCTCTAACCCCAGCACACAAAATGAAGAACATCGCATAAGAAGAAATTGCAGGGTAAATGCAGTCAGAGCAAATGTAATTGCCCTTCAACCCGTCGTCAGGGCTCCCTGTGAGCCACAACCTGAGTGAACTTTATGCCCAGGCTGCCCTGTATTTCAACACGTCACCAAAGCTGGACTGCTTTTAGGAGACATGGCCCCCTGCTACACCATGAGGTAAGTAACCCCTCTGGAAGAGTCTGAAGAAAACCTGGTGTGAAGGGGATGCAAAGCCAAGCGTGAACATCTGAGACTGGTGTTGGGAAGACATGGAGGTGAACCCCAACATGAAATACAAAGAGGAGGAGCTGCAGAGGGTGTAGGAAACACAGAGAATGGGCAGGAAGGCAGAGTGCAGGAAGGCGTCAAGGGCATGCAGGAGGAGCAGCAGTGGTGCCACCGAGAAGATGGGCAAGGAATGGTGAGGGTAAAGGGATGAGGAAAATACAGAGGGTAGAGGCCATGTGGCTGAGCAAGAGGCTTTGAGAGAATTAATACAGAGAATCATGGGAGTAAATGGAGAGGGTTAAAAAACAGTCACAAAAGAAAAAAACAAAGGAAGAAGAAATTTTCCTCCAGGACATGGGACAGGGGAAGAATAATGCTGTTCCTGACAGCCACTGCATGGGACCACACTTTTGTGTGGCTTGCGAATAGTAAAAAGGCTTTCATATGCAGCCTGTTAATTATATGGAGGGAAAAAATAAACTGAAAATTAAAAAAAAGAGCAGAGAAACTTTCACTGAGCAGACACCTGCTATAACAGTTGAGCAAGGACTAGGCTCTCTTAAGGTTGTTAAAAGGGTTTTCACTGTGCTGAACTTGAAATTATGCCAGGCACTGACCACGCAGCCCCACATTCGTAGAATAACCAAGGGAATTTTAATGGTTATGAATGACTGGAAGATCAGGTTTCTATCCAACACAAATGATATTGTACTAACAGGTATGAGAGGATGATAAAAGCTGAACAGCAGATTTTTTTTTTTTTTTAAGAAGCTGTGTGGTTTCTTTAGGACCCTTGTCCTCTGCATTTATTATTTTTAAACAGATGTAAAAAAGTGGATGGAAAGTTAACCACCAGTAATCGGAAATAAAACCACAATGCAATCTCCTGCTTGTCTGTCTTCATTCTAATGTAATTTATCTAAAAATGCATCACTTTGTACATATGGGAAGCTAGGATGAGTTCATTTGAGTGCTTTTCAAGTGCAATGAAATTGTATGTTTCTCTGCTGTAAAAGGCCAACAGAAAATTGGACACAGTGCACAAAACAGATTTTTTTTAATAATTTTTTTTCCTTCTGCATAACCACCCACTTTCAGGACTGGAAACTGCATAAACAAGATGGAGTGGAGTGAAAATCACTTAACATCAGATTTGTGCATTCTGCTTTTAGAAGCAGCTTTTTCAGCTTATATTTGTATTTATAGAACCACCACTGGGCCAGACCCTTTAGTGAGCTGAAACGGAGAGCAGATTCAAGAGGAACATCAAGTACTTTTAAAAAAATTCAACCCGGTAACCAAAATTATTTAATCTTTTATTGGCAGAATGTGGCTGTTGTAAAAAGAAATGAAATACAGTGACCAGTCAATGCCAACTAACTATAGATGAATCCAACCTAAACTGGGTTCAGAGAATTATTGGAGTATGCTCTGCATTACAGTCAGCTTCAGGTCAGACAAACACATGTGCATATGCATGCGTTCATGATATTTTCCTCTTTTTTTTTTTTTTTTTTTCTCTTAAAAGGATCCTTTTAATTTTTAACAGGCACACTGATATTCTTGTGCTGATAGCCTTTTTCACAAACAGGTTATTTCTGGAGGATTCTTCTATTTTACATGCAAGCAAGTAAATAGTATGCAAATAACACACACATATGCCTTCTTTCTAACTGGAAGAAGATATTTTCTTCTAAACCTGATTTAGTTTGATAAATGTGAGAATATACCGCAACAAGATACTTTAGGCTATGCAAAATACTGGACTGGAGCTACATTTAGTCATGGCATGGCAAATCCACTTATGAGTCCCCTGAGACAGCCTGGTGGGCTAGAATAACAGCTCCATTATTCGGAATTTCATGTCTATCACCCTACTTATTAGCATAGTTTTGAGGTTAAACAATGGTGTTAGTTTTCTGTGTGCATCCTCCTACTTATTCACTATCAAATTACTTTACAATGTTTATTTAGACTGCTATCACCTAGATCAAGCGTACCAGGTCCTAAAAATGTAACTTTGCTAGTAACAAGACAATTTTCAGTGAACTGGTTTAACATCTAGCTTTAACATGGAACTGGAATCACCTTAGAAACAGGTTTTGAAAGTGTTTTTTCAAGAATGAAATACTGGGCTTGATGAACTGGGAACAGCGGAAAGTCTTTCAATGGTTTAAATGGGTTTTGGATCAAGACTAAGGTCTAGTTTTTGGAAAATACTTAAATATGTGCATACATCTGTCCCTATTCACAAAAGCATTTAAGGACATAGGCCAGTGGATTTTGTTTCATGATTAGAGGTCAAGTAGACTTTTAAGTGCTTTCCTGATCAAATATTCAATATTGACAAAAACATCCAGAACTAAGTTCAAAAAAATACAAGCAACGAGGCCCATGCCTAGGCTTTTGTCCACGCTAGAGCAGAACAAAGAAATATTTTCCCCTGAGTTTAAGAGAACACTTTGCTTCCAAACTATTGTTTACTCTTATCACATCCATTCAGATCTTTAACACTTGATAGAAGTATTCCAATGTGCTGCTTGCCATCCTTTAGCTCACGAGTAACAGATGACACTCCTCACCCACTTCATGGAACTCAGGATTTTTTCTGTAATGCCTTCAAGAGTGGCTCTATCTGTCCACTCACATGGTCATGTCTAAAACAGTTAAAAAAACCCTACCCACTCACCCAATGAGGAATTGTTAATCTTATGGATGCATCAGCCCCAATATTTATGTAGCAGTAACTTAAAGCTTCCTACTAGCCACTCATTTATTATATTTGCGTGATGTGAGACCTGCTGTAGATGTGCATACATGCCTAGCTGGGTGGTAGCATTGGATAAATACAGACAGAAAGAAATGACTGTGATCTCAAATTATGAAATGTAGACAGTGCTCATTTTCTGGATAAATATCTATAAAGTACACACATGTGTCTCTAGGCCATGCATTGTTTCGCCCCTTTTTCATAAGCAGCTTACAGCTCTCAGGACCGGTGTCTGCTTCTCCAAAGCCTGGAATGGCAGAAACTGAAGACAGGAAATTTTCTTGTTCAAGAATTCACTGCTCTTTCTTGATCCTCCATCTCTGCTTTTGCCTATGTCCACCAGCAAATGGCTTAGGAAAAGTCTGAGCTGAGCTGATTTAATTCATTCCTGGGTTCAAACTGAACTACAGCTGAGCAGCATTTGATGGTGTTCCCATGGCTTGTCTGCGAAGCTACAAACAAGGGGAAATTGCAGATCAGAATGAAGCTCCTGTCAGCTGTCATTTCCCGCTGATACATCTTACTGTAATTATTACTTTTTGAAAACTGGCATACGCTGTAAATTACAAGGTTATTTAAGTTCTGAAGATGTACTACATTCCCGCTCTGAAGTTTTTGGATAAATTATTTCTTTTTATGTGTTTATGTTAAAGCTCAAGCCTGCCAGAGAAAAACCATACTACGTTTTAAAGTGATGTGTATGCAATGCATTTCAATTTCTCTCTTTGGCATCTCTGTGCATTTTTTTGAAGCTATATAATATAGGAACTCTTCAGCACCAATCTAATGTTTTTATGAAATGGATTGCATGACACCCAGAATATATTATGATGCATCTGTTTAACATGCAGCCTTACCAGAAGTACAAATTTGATATGTTACACTTCTCTAACCTTATGTTTTCAGTGCAATACTATGCCTTTTTAGCACTGACTAGGAAATCAGATTGAATATGTCTGGGAATACAGTTTCACATTGTGCATAATCCTGGTTCTGCCACTGAAGAAAATCAATGAGGGTGAAGCATTGATCTCCTTGCAGAGTGCAAATGCAGTTAGCTCTGAAACACACTGCTGGGCATTTTGTTATTCAAGTCATTCGATCGCTCAGTGTGTTTGCTAACCAAGTTCTTATCATGCAGCACCTCACTAGCCTCAGCTTAGCTTCAGCCATGTATATAGCCAAAAAAGGTCCCTTTTGGAAGAAGAAAAAGGCTTTACATATGCACAGTTCTTCTACTACGTGTATGTTTGCTCAAGGCTAAACTGAAATGCTTTTTCTTCAATGACATTTCACAATGTCACCAAATATAGGAAAGTCTCACAGAAGGATGTGTGAATATGAATCACTCCAGGAAAATATTCTCTTCTGTTATGATGGATTTTATTTTATCCTGTGCTGGTTAGTCAATTTATTTTCCTCTTTTTCTTAGAGAAGGAAATTTGATCAAGTATTTCTTGATGTTGCCAGAATATACATATATTCTTGTATATAGGTACCTACATAATTACAGGTATGACAAATGCATGCACACACACATACACACACTCCTTACATAGAGAGATGTACTTAATTTTTTATTTATATATGAACTATATTTCATTCCTGTCAGGAAAAATATTTTCCTAACTTATAGCCTTCCAACTGCAGACGATAAATCAAGTATTTTAAAAGTGATTGCAGATGATTCATTTGGTGCTGTCATAATATAGTGTTTTCTTTAATGAAAATTTATGTCATTTCCCCTGGAATAAAACTCCGTTAAATAAATTTGTACTGAAAGATGCAAGAGAACTGATATATTCTGTGGTAAACACAGACTGGTGCTTGACAATAGGCAGAACCCTGACCTGGTGAAGTACTCTGATGCTATTTAATGTATTTGCTCTGAGTTAAGGTTTTCCATGGTATTGCCATTATACAAATATATGTAGCTGAACCAGGTGGCATTTGTATTAAGACATAATGCTCACAGATCAACATTAAGCTGCAACTATATAAAGCAGTTCCTCAGAATATTAACAAGATTAAGATAATGAATTCTGCTTTAAAGTGTACTAAGAGCAGACAGCAGCTCTGGTAGTAGAAAGGGAAAAAAAGATTCTCTGGTTTTATTGTTGTTTGAGTACTCAATATTTAGATGAAATATTAACTGAAATATTATAGGAAGTATAGTAGATGAAAAGGATGCACTGCAAATAAGTGTTATCTAAGAGAATAATATATATTATTCTTCATTTATTATGACCACACTTTTGGCATAACTACAGTGAAAAAGTAAACAAAACAAGAGTGTTTCAAATCAAGTGTTTCCTCTGGCCATTCAGTGTCACACCAGGAGCAGTTGAAGTTCACAAGGCGGCAAGACCTTCTATATTTAAGCAAAGAGCTGCTTTGTATCAGAAACAATTACAATAAATAACCAACAGCATCATGCAGAACTCAATTGGTGGTGAAACATTCAATACCAATTGAGCAGCAGTATAAAATTAATAGCTGAGCTTTTCATCTGTCTGTTATATCAGTGGATTAAATCCACTCACTTAAAAATGTGAATACTTTGAGAAATTTTGATATTGCATAATTAGGTACTTTATCACAATAGTGTGTGAATATAATAAATATAATGTCTCTCATGATATAACACTACCTTCAAAGTACATACCACAAGATATAAAGAGTTACAATAGAAATGAGTAAAGCACCCTATCTCAGGGTGAAAAAGAAACCCTTACAAGCAACCAAATTAAAGAAATATTTTCTTTTTATGCTCACTGACTTAATTGTGTGCATCCAGTAATTCAAAAATTGACCTCACAAAATGCACGAGGACACCTTCTTAGATAGAAGAGTAACAGATAGCCTAAACCCCAATTCAGTCCAGCCTCTCTCAGCCATGTGATGTTCATGCCTATGACACTTCCTCTTCGCACTCTTGAACCTCCAGCTGTGACTTCAAGTAGCAGGAAAGCTACAAACTAGGATAATCTTCATACGGCAAAGTGAAACACCTCATCATCTTTTCATCCTCCCTTGTCTGTTACTGCTGGTGACTCATTCATGACTCTTCTTTTCCTTTGGACTTTTAAATTGTGAATTTAATTTCTGCTTTTTTCCCTATGTTCATGGATACCATTGCAAGGACCAGCTAGGTATCCTGTCACAATGTCTCTAAAATCCATTAATTTTATTTCTACAACCAAAACTTGTATGCAAATTCCTACTACCTTTCCCTATGAGATACCTTTCCAGAAAGGAAAATGAATGCTTCCTTATTGTTTGCATTTCATTTAAAATTAAAAAAAATAATAATCTTTAGCTCAGTGTTTCAACTCCCTGGATCAAAACACATCCCCGTATCAAAACCCATGATCCTTTTCTTCAAGGGCAACTTACCTTTTACTTATATTTCTGTTACTGTCATCTTCCACCTTCCCATAAATCCCTTTTCTTGTATGTCTACTATTCTTGTTTATACGTCAACAGAAAGAAACTACTTCCTGAACTCTGAGAAGCTAGCCACAACCATGCTGTTACTTTCCCTTTCTTTTCCCACATAAGGTCCTAGATAAAGCATGTTTCTTCCACAGAAATGGGAGACACAGTTTGCTTCTTTGAGAAATGTGTGAAACATTGACAAAAAAGGTACATCAAAATTAGATGAAAACAGATCTATCTCTTCCCTCACTTTCCCTCAACAACGCCCTAAAAAATTATCTCAAGCCAACAAACAACTTCCATGGAAATTCTGGCAATAACAGAATACCCCTTTTTATTTCACCCTTACCAGCTGTGAAACTGAAGTTCAAGTCAAAGCAAGTGTGTTCATCTGAATTGCTTTGCTCTTCTGTTTTTTATCCATATCGCTGTCTACTCACCTCAAAATTAAACAGGACAATGTGCTGTTTGGGATGGGTTTTTTTTTCTTTTTTTTTTTTTTAATATAAAATAAAACCACTGGAAAACATACCATCTTGATATTCTTAGCATCCTTACAAGTGCTGGTTTAATTATTAATTGTGAATGAAATATTTGATGACTCCAGCTTTTTTCCTGTATGTGAATCATTTGTAAACTAATCCTGATATCCACAAATATCTTTTATGCATCTGTGTTGAATAGTTTATGCAAACAAATATTAGCCCATGGCTTGTTTGCAAACTGCTGACTTAAAATGTTTGTTATTCATGGCAGATGACTTATCAGAGAGTTAACACTTTTTTGATTTAGTGTCCTGATAATTTTTAAATTTTAAAGGAACTACAATAGACTCTGAACTTTATGGGGAGTGGTTTCAGTGGGTAGGAGGAAAGAAAGCATGGATAACCCAGGTAAAAATAAAGCAAGGATAAAATTAAGTGTATGAAATTAAACTATAGGATCATAGCATGTTTGACTTTGAGAATAAAGGTAAGTAAACACAGAAAGAGGTTTTAAATGTACTAACTTTTTTTTAAAAACAAGAGTATTGTTAATCCACAACTCAGTATGCCAGAATATACAGTTAATGATATTTCCAATACAGATTTTCAAGTGAATTTCTTATATCCTCAGAAATATTAAAATTCTCTGGTTTTGCAATCAGAAGCTTTCATTACAGAACTGGTGATTCCATTAATCACAACCAATAATTAATACAAGTAATTTATACCAGTGAAATGAATATACACTGTATAAATACAAGAACACAACTACCCCATACCATTCTCTAGTAATTTTCAATCCCACTATTAAGAAACAAATTCACTTTCAATGTTACCTCATGTAATACTACATAACTATTCACTTACACAAAAGTTTACTCTCCGGACATGTTAATGAAACAAATGTAAATTTTAACTTGCATAACATTATGTTAAGCAACACTGAGAGCAAAATTAACTTTCAAAATTATGAAAATACAAACAGAAACAAATCCAAGGTTTTCTGATTATTTTGTAACATAGCACACATTTTCACAAAAAGTGGAGAAATACAAAGCCATTCCTTGACTAGCTGCTGTTCTGTAAAGCAAATGAAACAGAGGCAACACAGAAACCTTTGCCAATAAGCGAACGGTGCCCAAACCCAAAGACTTGACATTCACTTATTGCCACCTTTGGAAGCAACCTGACTCTCCAGGCTCGACTTCTTGCTGTGTTTCATTGAGGCACCTCCAGAAAAAATGAGTGGAGTCAAGGCTTCCTAATTTAGACCTTTTCCAGTGAGTATTTGTTAGTTATATTTTCTGTATACATCAGAAAGTGGTGATAATCTTCAGTGACATCTTCAACTCCGTCCTTTCGTGAGGCAGTGTTGAGTATTACTTCGATGAATACTGTTTTGTAAAACGGTGATTCTGCAAGTTTCTGAGGAGAAATTTTAATGTAATACCAATTCTGAGTGTCTGTGGCTCAAGGGAGTAGGAACTGGCAAAAAACAGGTTTCCGAGCATTAAAGCCATGGACCAACACGGGATGAGTGCAAGCTCCATACTGAGTGTTTGTCTGAAATGATGTCAAAGCATGTAAACATTTGCACGCTGGTGAGTTACTAATTAAACTTGACATATTTATGTCATCATTTTGTATACAGCACAGCAAATGATTGCTTACATTCCTAATACTGAAAGAAAAAAATGCAGCATTTCCTTCTTCCAGATAAAACCAGAGCTTTGCGGTGAAGTGCACAGTGCCCTTGCTAGAACTCAGTCAATGTCAAATACTTAATCTAGACTTGAGCTTCATGACTGTGCAGTCACCTGTAGTAGATGCTTAGAGACATAACAGGATTACAGGTCTAAATCTTATATATTGGTAGTTTTTGAACCTTCAAGGTGTTATCGAAACATAAATATGCATTTTTGGGTGAACTCTCTGCCACAGCAGCCTTCCTCAGCACACAGAGATTTGATCCTAGTCTGTGGTTCTTTGCTGAGATATGCATTGCATCATTGTCTATTTTCAGCTTGTTACATTAATCAAAACCTATCCCATTTATTAAACTGCTTCCTGCAGCTCAGGCATTTGAAATTCAGAGTGCCAGCAAGCAGCTGCCAGGCACCGTGAAGGAAAGAGGTGGGGTAGATTTGAGTAATGTACAAATTGAATTTCAAGTGACTGAGCAGCCTCTTTATCTCTTAGTGACACAACCAGTGATTGTAACAGTATTCTTAAAGGAAATGAAACCTAGAGCCACGGTTCAATCATTGGGTAGTTACTATAGCCCTTCCCAGCAGTCCTTCCGGAACTACTGATGAGTGTGACCTTTGCAAAAATGCACAAAGCCTTGATTTCTGCACGGTTAACCTTTACAAGCTGGAACCCTCCTGTGGAACCTAACCACAACAGAGGGACGCTTTGGAATAAAACCACACACACATATTTTATGAAAAAGCAAATTTCAAAAAAAGAAATAATAAAAAAAGAAAAGAATAAAGGGAGAAAGATAAAAGATTTTGGATAGAGGCATTTAACAGTTTCCCAAATAATCAATTACCGACATCTCTGGTTTGATCAGTACTTTTCATGCTTCTCATATTCCACAGGTAACAGTCAATCCAGAAGTCCAGTACCAAAGCTGTTTTTCTCAGAAATATTCTCTATTCTTTAGAAGTCTCTCAGCCAAGAAGCTGACTAAACAGAAATTCAGTACAATCTTAACATCGGGTGTTCCACCAAAATCATAGTGGATATAGGTGCCACACCCAGCCAGTCAGTGGGCTCCCACCTCTCCATCAGTGTTCCTCTCTTGTACACCTGATACCAATGAGACACTCCAGGAATCCAGATTTGCGTGTGAGAATAACCATCATAAGAGATTTTAGGACAGGGTGAATTACCATTTTCTCATCCTTGAGTTTCAAGACTTGAGCTCAGCCATGGGCATTATTTTCTTGAGCACTCAAGACCCCATGTTGCCTCAGCCAGGAGTGTGTGGTCCTAGCATTCCTTCAGGGCTGCTTGAGAAAGCCCATCATTTTCCTTACCAAAATTTCAACCAATACAAAACAAATTGTTGGTGACCATTTCACCCAATGCAACAGCAGGTACAAGAGAGCGCAAGTTGGTGGAATGCTTTATAAAGATCTCTGCTACAGGAATCTTGATGACATTTTATTCCTCTTCCAGACTTTTTTCTTATTATCCTTGATGGCACTGATAGCTGTTTGGAAAGCTTTAAATATGTTCTTTGAACAATGTGAGAGGCAAAGTAATATTCTTTTGTTCGGTTGATTCCTGAGTACATGTCTTTGTGGAAACAATCTTTGGGGTAAGATCTTCGGAAAAATGACTTTTTCAAAAACAAATCCTTACAATGTAAACTATGAATTCATAGATTTATCTGTGTACCTTTTAGTTTGGTGTATGGAAGTCTTCCCTCTCACATGTGCTGTCCTAGTGTCTATCCTTCTCATGCTGGTAGTACAAAATTCCCGTTGTTGTATCTTCTTGGGCGATTTCAGTCAGGCCAAGATATCAACAGAAGCATTTAACACAGAAAAAGGATGAACAATATTAAAATGCAAGAAGGATTAAATGACAGAAGAGTGTCACTAAAAGAGCACAAACTGGATAAGTAACAAACTCACAAAAGTATTTTACCTTTAATAGCAAATTAGAAGCTTCATCGTGGGAGGCCATATATTAATTGTCAAAATTTTTGTTTCCCTGGACAGACTGAAAACATATCACAGCTTTTTGTAATGCATTCTGTAAAACTACATCTGTAAGATACATGGGTAAGAACAACTTCATTCTAACCTTCAAAGTGAAGCCATGTGCTTGGACTTCAGCAGGAAAATGACTTTAATTCATTGTAGATGACCTTTTCATTGAAAAGCAGACCCCTGCCCTTAGGATCTTTAGAAAGGTTAGGTGTACCTTTTTCCTTTAACTATTATAAGGCATATATTTATTAGCGCTCTCCAGTGTTTTTTTCACACCAAGTCTAGTTAGCTTTTAGAAAAATCAAACAACTCCCACCTTCACCTCTACCCTTTTCACTTTTGTAGATCATTAACTACTTCCAGACTCCTGCTTTTGAGATCTGAGTGTAAAAAAAATGCATTCAAAAGAAGAGGAAAAAGAAAAGGATCAACAGTATAATTGATACTATTCAGCAAACAATAGGTCATTAAATAGCCAGCCTTCCTATTCTTTAAAACTTGTTTTGTTGCTTTAAGTAGTCAATTCAAAGCAAAAAAATCTCTAGTGAAATGGTATTAAATTTGCTGCTTTTCATCTCTGCCAATAAGGATTTTGGTACGGATACATGGAGTTAGCACCCAGGGGACAATGTTAATTACCAACAGAGGCAATCATGTTCTGTATGCAGATTGGTGAAAAGTCTTTATTAACTGCTAAGAAATAGTTAATTTGTCATTAGTCAGAACACTGAACCAGAGGCTACTGCCTATGAACCATTGATTAAAGTTTATGGTAGCAATAACATCACTGAAAAACATTTGTTACCATACTTAATGACCAGATTTTAGACCATTAATCTTCCTTTGCAGGTTAACCAACCAAATGGGTGTAAGCTGTTTGTAACAACCAATACCACCGATATTAATATTCAGACGTTTTAAACATCAAACAAGCTTCTTAATATACAGTCTATAGTGACTTGTGTATTAATAGCACCAAATACGAAAGAAAAGGGGCCTCTATTCCAAACAGTCACAGCATGATATTGTAAACAAAAAGGTATAATTTGGCTTTAAACTTAGCATGTTTCCTTAGATAGACCACATATGCTTGTACAGCAGTAGAGTGCCATAGCCCCCTTTCACAGAAGTACTGAGAGGTAGGGGAAGGCACAATATTGCACAGGAGGTCCTTATGATGGACCAAAGTCAGGGGCAGTATCCACTGTGACCGTAACTACTGGGGCAGTGTTGTAAGCACTGTTTTGCATATCTTCATGGTGATGAGAAGGTGAACTCACCCTCTACCTTACCTATCATACAAAGACAGACCTGCTCTACCTGAAAAGCTAGTCTCCATTTCCGTAGAGAGTAGCAGGCAAATGGTGCATCAGCCAGTGCACACACAGAGGATATTAAAACTAAAATGTAGTTTACTCTGGTGGTAACTTCCTAATCAAACCAAGATCATCTCTGCCAAGTGCAAACCAATACATCTGTCCTTTAGTTTTCTACTGAGGCAGCTGGACTCCTTGTTTTTCCCTCACTGCAGATTTCCTGGTGTCCACTAGTATGACAAGTCTAAGGTACAGAGAAAAATGCTTGTGTGAGAAAGTCCTCTGCTGTGATTTGTACTTAGTCCCTTTCAGTCTTGGAAAAATCAAATGGAGGGTGTACTTACGCTAAAACCAGTCTAGCAACATTTCTCTCAGGAGTACTTCTGGAATATGAGTGTGTCCCAGATTACTGCCTATACCCTCTAGAAATGTTTTGATTAGATTAGTGTATAGCATGTGCTTCATTCTGGATGTGTGTAGTCATTGGGCTGGTGCCCAAAGCGAGAAGCAATGCTGTTATTAGAAATTCTATTTGAAGGTTACAAACCATTGCAGGATGCTATTTCAGGACAAGCTCCACCGTGCTATGACCTATTGTAAACAAAGCCAAAGACCACTGATGTTTTTTATGAACCTATTTTAGCTTGCCTGAACATGCACAGTGGTATGTACTGAAAAATGCATCAGTGGCAGCATTGTTAGGCTTGAGGTAAAGAACCGACAGCCTTAGCTGTGCATAAGCACCTGCCAGCTTCCACTGAACTTAACTAATGCAGTTTTACTATATACAGCACCTCTGGGATCTCAGTAATGAAGTGACCCATCTTTAATAATTCTGCAAATCACAGTAATACAATAACGCTTGTGACCCAATCACTTAAGATAGTTACTCTTGAGTAGCAAAATAATAAAGCAGGAACACGTGGGGTGGTTAGATCAATAGAGATGGTAATGACACAAACGGTAGCAAACTACGGGGCTCTATTATCAGTGCAGCAAGTACTTACAACTAAAGACAGCAGCTCTGAGGAATTCCATCGTTCTCAGTCATTTCCTTTTCTGATGGCTATTTCATAATTGTGGGAAATTTCATGTACATGTTAATTCTTCAAATATTCTTGGCCAGCTTCCATTCAGTAAACAAGCTTTGCTATTATCTGAGTATTTAACTCACCCAATCTCTCAATAATAATTTAATGACTAGATTTCATATTGCTTTGGGAATACTTGTTAACTGAATGGCTGCACTGAGAGGCTGCAATAAAATATACTTGTAACCACCTTGGATTTTTGGGCTTTTTCTCTCTTTGAGTGTTGTATTTTTTGTTTTCCCTCATTCATTACAATATTGGTGGGAGGGAGAGTGGTCCCTTATACACACTGACAAATTTCAGCAGGCAAATTACTTAACTTAATTACTTAAATCTCATCTAAAAAGGTGATTTTCCTGAAACGAGATACTTTTAGAAGAAAATCCTGTCTTGGTTTAAAGTGCATATTCCTGCAATCTTGTGTATTTGTCCTATGGCTCATTAGTGAAAAAGTACTCAAGAATATTTGACTTTTGGTAAGGAGCTCACACCTGAAAATTATGAAGTGTTTTAACCCCAAATAACATGGATGATAAGCATGGAAAATCCACTTTTGGATTTTCTACGTCACAGCCTGTGATGATACTCATAGCATGACTTCACAACATACACTTGCTGTGCTATCAATGGCTTTAAAAGTACGATTTCCCATGTGCGGGCACTGTCATGGACGGGAGAGGAAGACAATATATAATATCCCTGCAGTCGGCCGGGAATGAACTGCACAAGCCGACGTGCTTTTGACTGACGTAAGGAGAATGAGACACAAAGGCTAATACCAGCGCAAGTATAGCGGTAAAATGTTACACCGCAACTGTGCAGCAGCCCTGTGCCTCGCTGAGGCCTTACCGTCTAGCTCTTAATGAGCTTTGATGCTCTCCTTCCTGAAAACCCTTTTGTGCTTTCTGTTGACTCCATACGGCACTCTGATGAGCTCACACTTCTTCTTAAGTACTTCTGTATCAGAAAACAAGAGCAAAGCTGAAACAAAGTGAGTCATCTGTTTTAGTCTTTGCTTTCACTGCATGAGATAATGTGGAGGTGTTAATTACAAGACTTCACTGAGTCTTGACTAATAACAGTGTGCAAACAAATGTATGTCAAACTTAGCTACAGAAAGCTTCTACTAATAAGGTAAAACTAGCAATTAGAGTTGACAATGAAGTCATACTTTTCCTTGAATATTCATTTATGAAGTCGTTGTTTGTCAGCTTGCTTCCATTTTCTTCAAGGAAACTAATAGGAACTCCTAGTCATTCATTAAAAATGACTTAAATATCATTTGGTGAGTGAGCACACTGGATTAATTCTCCTTTGTAGTAATCCACTGACCCTTTGCATCAAAGGCAGAGAAGTAATGTTCTCTGAGATTCCCCAATTTGTGACCTTGGCATAATAGGAACAAATTGAATTCCCAGAAGAAGAAAAATTACACTGACCATATAAAATCACTAACCACGTGTCTGAAACACCATTCATTTCATTTAAATTCTACCATGGAACTCCTTCGCTTACAAGAAGAACGAATATGATTAGCAAACTAAACTTAGTCCTGTCACTTGGTCGGGGGCTTTTTTTCCCCTTCCTTACAAAGCAGTTTTGACATGCTTCTTTAAACACACAAGCTTTGCATTCCCATGCTGGATGAATGCATACCAGGAGGAAGCAGGCTGCACATTCAAATCTCTTTATGTGCCTGAATCCCTAAATAAAAACAATTGCAAGCTCAAACTCAACCATGCTGTCTAATTCCATATCCATGGACTAATTATTCCCCTCAAACCATTTAATGGTTATTCCAAAATCTCTTAAATTAAATGTCGATAATTTCAGGGTTTTTTTTAATAACATTTCTAGTGAAAAATAGAAAATTCCATCCTGGAAAACTATTCACTAGAAAACATTTCATATGTAGCTAACAAATCGAGGACATTAATTTATTTTAAAAATATGAAAGAAAATAATATAAATCCATTTGGAAAAATCCTTTCGTTGATCACCAGTCCCCATTTTCTCACTATGTTATAATGTAAGCCATTCCCAATGTTAACAGTTGGTTGCTATACATCACTGCTGAGCATTGCTGAAACCGTGCCGAATATAATGCTGCTCTGGTGCATCTTTCCTCATGGTTATATCTATCTGAGTAATAGTTTGGCTTTATATCATTTGATCTATTCCCAAATACACTTCTGGTTTTTGTATCTATCCAGGTATCTGTGGAAATCTATAGGGATATCTATATCGATCTCTGTGTCGATATCTACATGTACACGCTGACACACATTACCAGTCTCCAAGCCTTTGGCTCAACTATCGTTTTCCAGACCAGCCTCAGGGTTCTTGCTGGCCTACTGCCCTGGGAAGGAGAAGACGAGAGGACTAAAACCGTGACTCGCCACTGCATGCTCTCGCTTCTGCTTCCATTTGTACGTTGGCACCAGTGATAACAGCAGACGGGACTGACAAGCATAAATCTGCAAACCTAATGCAGACACCTGGAGTCCATTCTATTCTGTGGGTGGCTGAAGAATGGGAACGCTAAAATTTTGGTAGCTGGAGCCTCTATTTTAATTCAAAATGCATCTACAGAGAAGGAGATACTGTAACAACTCTGTTACTTTCACAGCTAAAACCACACTGATACGAAAACTGTGTTTGACGTTGCATTTCTTTATCTGGCAATCTAAGCAAATATATTTGAAAATAAATAGGAATAAAGTTAGTAAATTCAAGATGAGGTTTGCAGGTAGAGGTAGAAGAATTTATTAGGCCAAACACAGTTGGAAAATCAGCAAATTATGAATTTTGAAGTACCTTATTTTGTTGTGACGTTAACCAAAGTTTTGGAAAAATGATCCCATTCTTCAGGTACTGTTCAAAGTGCATATCATGCCATTACATTTTTAAAAGAGAGTTGGTGAAAGTAGTGTTTTATGCATTCTTGTTTTATTTGCAAGTTTATGACTACTTACCGGCACTTCAAACACAGACATCTCCTCTGCTTTAGCAATGCAAAATCCACCATAGACTGATACTGAAAAATAGTTAAAAACAAGTAGTTTAAAGGGAACAAAATCAGGAGGAAAACTTTTGCCTTCAGTGAAACAGAATTTTGTAAGAAAGTGTTTCTGTTAATTATTTCTTGCAGCAGGTATTGGCTGTCAAGGTAATGCATTACTACACCATTTGGAAAAAACTACAGTTCTAATTAGATGAGCAAATAAATGTTCATTTCAATTTATTAATATAGCTGCAGGCCTTGTTGCAATTTATCTCTCATTTTGGAGACCAATGCATCGCAGGCTGGAAATCATTGTGGTGAAGTAACTGGCTTTAATAATGGATACAGGCGGTGAATTATTCATGCAGACGGGAGCAAGTCTTGATGCTTTCCACTCACTCCTTTAATTAACTGTGAGATGCTGACAAGCCCTATAGTGTGTCTAAGCTTTCTAAGTTTATCTCCCCTGTAAATGTGAATTCTCTTGTAGCTGCAAAAATATTCTGTTTATCAATAGCTTAATCCAGAAAATATAATCCTGACAAAATAACTGCTCTACTGCTGTTATTTTTTCGTATCGCTTTCATGTCAGCACCATGTCTATAACCCAACTCTTCAATTTCAGCCCCCAATTTAGCTCAGCTCTCTGCAAAAGTTCGCCAGCTTACAAATTCTGGAAAAGGTTGCCTTATGACTTTGATAGTCAATGCTCTTTCTCCACTGAAACTGATGGATAGGGAATGCACTGTTGAGAAACATGCTATACCCAAGGCATGTCCTTGGGTCCCACGGGAGCATGGGATAACTTTGCAGTGTTTCTTTTTTTTATTCTGAGGGTTGCACCAGGGTAGTGGGCTAACAGTGGCAATAGTGAGGAGAAATTCCTACCCCCTATGAGGCCCAAGTGATGAGTTAAAGCAAGACCTTTCAAACTCCTGGGCTTAAAAGTGTGTAGCTTTGATTGTGCTTCATTCAGCAGAACTGTTTCTGTGAGCCCAGTTATGTATATGCATGACAATTTGTTGGATCTGGCTCCAAACCAGGAAAAAATCTGAAAGAGTACAGTTCAGAAAAACTTTACTAAGACATACGAAGTAATTGAGCTTTTCCTCTCAGTATATTGAACTACACTCTGGACTAAACTCTTGTTTAAAACTACCAGTTTGTAGCTGCTTGAAGTTAATGAGCTACAAAAGAAATTTTAAGCCTGTATTTGGTGTAACATCAAACAAACATTGCAAACTCATATCAAATGTAAGTGCTGCAATTATTTGTATGGGGCTCTGTATGCTATTTATGTGAGTTTACCAATGTGCTTTCACGGTTTCCTGTAGGGGATCAATAATTACAGTTTCTTAATGAAAAAAGAATACTAAAAAAAAAGCCTTCAGATATTTTTCCTTTTTTTTTTTTTTTTTACAAGTTTCTTAATTACATGTACAGAGCAGAGCAGGAGGAATGCCCTTCAGAGACACTTTGTGCTGAGATATAATTCAATGGTTTTGCTGCAGTCACATTAGTGACATGCTTAGATAATTGATTGTCCCTTATCTGACAGATCTACATTGCTATTAGTTGTTACCAAGCAAGTAAAATATGTAGTGCACATAAACATTTATTGAGCAATTTTTGTATTGCAATGGTAGGCTTCCTTTGACTTTCAGCATTTCTGAGCTAAAGAAAGAATCCGAGGGAGGTCTTATCCTACCAGTTCTTTGTAGAAACTGAATCGCTATTTCTATAAATCAAATACCATGTTAAAAGCTCAGTGAAGTAAACAATGATGTATGTGAATTAGCAGCACAACTTTAGTCAATACAAATCAAAGTGGCTTTATGAAGGTATTGATGTTTTCAGCTCTTACGACGGTTGAATACATTTAAGCATTTACCCCTGGAGGGACTGTTGATCCAAATGAATCTATTCACTTTGAAACCAGATCATGGTCATGGCAACAAACAAGCTTACGTATACCAAACAAAATGTGGCACTTATATTAACCATAGTAACTCTTAATTCGTAGCAATACAAGTGCTATTCTTAATGCAGCAAAATGGGGCTGAAAACAAGTATTTCATTGCAGTATACAGGCTGTATTTTAACTCAATTTTCCAGTTATTTTTGTAATTTCAGGTAAAGGGAGTGACAGTAGAATACGACATTTTCACATATGCCACAGAAAAAGAGACCTGATTGTGATGAGATGTGTTATTTTCTCATGTTCTTTAATAGATTAAAGTAATGCCTGCTTTAAAAGAAAAATTGTATTTTGTTTTTATGCATATATTACGCAGGATGTGCCAAATCTACTCCTGATTACATTTGTGTAAACCTACAGAAACTCCAGCAAAACCTTCCCTGGGTAACACTGTTGGTTTTGACAGAGTTTCTTGACATTGATGCTGATGTGCCAGGTCTAGCTGGCCCTATGTGTCAGACATTGTTAGCATGGAAGCAGTGCGCGCTAAAGGTGGTATTTATTTCTACAGAAATAATGACTGTGTGAAAAAGAATACCTTATTTCTGTTTGAATAATATCATGAAAGTGGCCAGGCTTTACAGGATTAGCTGCAGGACAGGGAACCTTGTGATTGTAATCATATGATGAGGGGGAAATACTACAAAATGCCTCCGTCCGTAAAGAAAAATACACCCTGTGGTTCAAATACAAAACACATGCTGTAAGCCTTCACCTGACAATTTAAAACCTTTTTCTCTTTCTATGCTGCTCTGAAGAAGATGACCGGTACCCATGGGCTTAAAAGGTAATGTATTGCCTGTACTTCAGCGTACAAAAGGGCAAACCTCCTTTGATTCCCTTTGCCTTTTTCTCCAAGAAAATAAAAACTTATAAATATCTCTTCAAAGCCATCATGTTAATAAATGTCATCTTGCCTGAGGGTGCTTGCAAGAGACAAACGTATATCAGAGGAACCTCACAAAACTGAAAAACAAAATCCCTGTGTAGTTGGAAACAATAGATCTTTTTAAGCACATATGAAAAAAGAATTGTAAATTAAAATGTCCTCCACAATTTTATTTTTTTTTTTTTGCTAGGTCTCTCCTTCTCTAAAGAATAGTGCAGCATTCAAGTGTGGGAATGTTTCTCTTAAACATGTGTAAATCACACATTTCGCCTCGCAGGCAGCTGCAGAGCCATAGCGGCGGTGGGGGCGGGGAGGACGAGATACTGGTCAAGCAGTGTGTTAATGAAACATTTACACAAGCAGTTTATGTGGTAGTAATGAAAAAGGCCTCTTTCATCCCATCCTTTCATTACTTAGCACAATCTTTAAGAGGATTAGTTTAAAAAAAAAAGAGGGGGGGAGGGCGGAGAATGTGCTTATCAGTTGATTCTCAGGATCGGTGGTGCTGAGTTCTTAATAGATTGCCCCTGGATTTGGGATTACTGCAGCGCAAGCTCTTTCAGGCGTTGCTACAGAACAGAAAGCAGTTTGTTTTTGCAGCATTCTCACCCTCGGATGAAGAGAGCTATTGACTTTGTGATGAAATGACAAGGGACTCTAAGTTGCTGTGGACTGATCCCTTCTGTTGCTCCATCTTTCCCTTAAAGAAGAAACTACATATTCATAATGATTTCTTTACGGTGGATGATGCAGATTGCATTGAGACATGCACTAATTCCTCAGCTAATATGATTAAAAGCTGCTGACACTGTGAGTTTATGCACAGCAAGCAGCAGACTCTCACGAAATCCCTGAGCTGGGATTCACCTCTACAGGAAATTTACCCTGGAGCAAACCTGTTACAGTGCCTTGTGCAAATGTGGACATTTTAGTTCTGTTTGGATCAAGAATCATTTTGTACTGGAGCAGATTAGGCTGGATGATATATGTGCCTGTGCCTCCCTCTTCCTAAATCGCTCCGTACTCTGCTTTTGCTCTGCCATGTGCTCACTGCTCTGCCATGTGGCTCTGAGCTCGCTGCCATCACAGCCACCACCACTTTGACCTCTTACATGTGAATACTCTAGCATCATATGGTGGCACTCCCAAAAGTCTCACCTGCACCAGACATACTTGCAAATAGACCTATGAAGATGTCTCCAACTCAAATGAGAAAAAAACATGTACTTGGCCCATACATCTCTTTTCATGATGCAAGGCCAGATCTGCTGCTGACACAGACTGCTCAGTCCGCCAGAGCAGACCACCATGAGCACACGTCGACCCTGCACCCTGGCCAAAGCAACACGTAGCAGGGTTCAGCATGAAGATAGTGCAGCAGCAAGCTCCTGCTGTGTAACAGCCTGGACGGAGGAAGCTGACCTGGACTGTCCTGATGGGTGCTACTGCTCTCCTGGTCCTGCCTTTGATTGGTTTGCATTTGATAAATACACACATATATTTGATGGTGTTGATTAGATCTTGTCTATTGGCCCTAGCACTGGTGCTGGCTTCCCAGCATCATTATCCTGTTTCAAATCTCCGCTTTCCCACTGGCTCAAGGAAATAAACTAATGAGAGGAAAATGGGCAAAACCAGCATACTGACTGTTCGTGAAATAAATTTCCATTCTTACTATAATTTCATTATGCACAGTCATGAAGAGATTTTATTTTCCATCAGGAATGGGAAACAATGACAAAAGAAGATAATCAGATATTCATCTTCAGTTATCTGATATCTCTCACTTGGTATCTTTAAATGTGGAAAAAGAATACTGGGTGACAAGAGAAGAAGTAAACATTTCCAATCTTGATTGGAAATAGACCGAAATCTAAAAAAAAATATGGGAATCTTTAAACATGTCAGTTAGGATATCAAACATTTTATTTGCTCTCTAACCCTTAATGATATCATATGACAACAGTTTTCAACAACAATGAAACAAATTACAATTAACGTTCTAGTTAAAACCATGATTAATTAAGTTTTTCACTGGACTTAAAAAAAATGCAATGGACTCCCTGCCTCTGCAATCACCAACTGGGATAGAAATATTTTGTAATTCATTAGTTATCTACCGACTGATGATGGTTTTGGAAGTGGTTTGGACAGATCATGTGAAGCAGGCCTGGAGCATTTAGTATTAAAACATGCTCCCTTGCCTTTAAATCCTCTTTTATTTTATAGTTTCTATGCTTTTGTTTCTTGACAGGGAGGAAGCAAAGTTAGTGGTTTAAGCAAGGGAATAGGAGAGAGTAAAAAACACAGAAACATTTCCAGCTGACATTTCTTCTGTTCTGTTTCTGATTTTGACCTGGAGATGTCTATTTGGTTTTCAGTCTGACTGAAGCTTTTAACTAAGAACACGCATCTCACAACCCATAACTGCTCGTGCTAATTTTTTTGCAGCATTGAGGATTTTCCTTTTATTCCACACAAAATCTATATTTAGGAGAATATTATGGTACGATAGTTAAGCATTCCATAGTCAGAATGCACAAGCTTAGTTCTGTGCCATGAACATTTTTAATTATACTAGACCTTAATTACAGAATTAGTCTTCAGAATTGCTGAACATTTTTTCTACAGTCTGTGTACAACATATGGTAAGATCCCCCCCAATATTTTCTAGTCCATTTATTTTAATATGGTAACAATTCTGTGTATTTCACTGAGTTAACTTGCAGGTTGCAAGTTCATCAGCCAGTGGTATTTTAAGAAGTTCATAGGTTTCCATGAATACACCGTAGTTCTTGCTACAAACACTCCATAGAGGTGGATCAGGGCATAACCACAATGTTAACGTAGTTGGAAAATTCCACAGACTATGCATGCGTGTATGTTTCTGCATATGTGTATGTATACACACATATGCACGTGCACACGTACGTACCCATGACGTTCTTAAAACATAACAAAAACAAAAAACAAGTTTCACTGGAGATCAAACTGCCAGTGTCATTTGACTCAAAACAAATATTTGTAGACCTTTTTCCCATTTAATCTAGTTTAAAGAGTATTTTTAATTATATGTGAAGTATTATTAAAAACTTTTTTAAAAAAGGAAAATAAGGATTATAGAGCTGCACACTGACAGCAGCTGAGCAATCTAATGTCATGGTGTTCTGGAAATGAGCAGCCTCATCCTCCCCAGACTTTGTCCTTCCTTTTGCTGGCAATGTGCATGAGCAAGTTCAGCTCACTGAATCTGCAGAAAACTGACCCAGTGGGGGTGAGAGAGTATATCATTAGCTAAATTAGCTTATTGGGAGGTCCTGGAGCGGGTATGTGAGAGTGGTTGGGATTACACAGCCAGATGCAGGGAAGTGAAAGGAAATGAAAGAGGGGTGGGAGGATGAGACCTGCCCATTACAATGGTAGTGAGATGTTAGATCAATTCAGCTGCCTCAGAGAGACAGCAGTATTGAAAAAAATGGCTGTCTTAAATGCATATGTTGCCAAAAGGTTGTTTTTATACAAGCTCTTTCTGTTAAAAATAATAATCAGGGAGCTTAATTGGTTTTTAGTCATTGATACGTACACAGGGAGTCCGTGTTTCTTTGAACATTTCCTATACACAGCTTCCAAGCATGATTTTGTTTAATAGTATTTATTACATGGTATCCCAAAACATCATACACCTCTGTCTAAAACACTAGTCTTGCAAAAACTTATGCGTTTGATGTGCTTTATGTGCTGTCAGGTTTTGAGACTGTGCAATCTCCATCCTCTGAGTGTTTCAAACTCTGATTGGATGAAGCCCTGAGCACCCTGCGTTGACCTCAGAGCTGACCCTGCTGTGGGCATCACACTGGACCAGAGACGTCCTGAGGTCCCTCCCAACCTGAATTATCCTATAATCCTAAATTGACTCATGTGACTTAAACCTAAACAAGTGTGCAAGTCTTTTTTAGGACTGGGACATGAAAGTTCAGAAACAGTGGGATAATATCCTAAAAAGGAAATGACGTGCACCACATAATTAAGTACCATGTGTAATTATTAAAAAGTAATAATAATACTGGAAATATTATTGCTAGAAATGGAAAGAAAGGCAGAAATGATAAAAATTAGGACAATCTGAGAAGACAAAATCCACACTAGGTCAGAAAGTAATAAACATGTTTGGTAGGAGCTCCTGATTGTATGTGATAAACTGGCTCTGTTTCTGCACACAAGAACAGAAAGGATCATTGTGAAATTCCTGACAGACCATGGAAGAAAACAGAATCAGTCTGCTTTGCTACTTCAAATGCAGACCAGATGAAAGAAAGAAATAGCAGAGTTTATTCCATGTGGCTGGATCTATGCCCACAGAAAGATACAGAAGTAAATAGGCTAAGAAGCTGAAGATTTCAATTTAAAGTCTAATTGGTCAATTTAGAAAGAAATTGAGGAAATTAACGCAAAAGATTTGGAAAACATGTGCCAATCAGTCACCGTCTCAAGAAGAGCTTAAATTAATAGAGAAACTTGGATTACAAATTCGTTTCAAAACAGCTCAAAATCCATTGCAGAGTGAACCTCAACCTTTCTCTGTCCCTCTTACATGCATGCAAAGATCTCTCACACAAGTTTCATGATAAATTCAGTTCAGTTTTACCTGACTGAGGGTGCACATAATCCCCTGGTTCCTCCCACTCTTTCACGAATCAGGAAATTATAGAACAGTTCCATTTACCTCAGGAAAAGGAATGGCAAAATGAATTTCCCAGTGTCATCACAGCACAAATAAAGAGCACATTAACCTGGCAGTGGGGCTGCCTACAGCTACACTACATTGAGCTAATTTGGGTCCTCTGACAAAGATATAGCCATAAACTTGCTATGTGTTCTACATTTACCTCGCAAGGGAGCAAGGCCAATACTCTTCTTATTCCCAAACCCATCTCATCCATCTACCCCATCCATACCCCAAGTATAACATGATCAAGATGCTTTATTGTATGATGGAGCTGCACAACTGCCCTCTACTCACTGTTCCCTCCATGCAAAGGAGCAAGCAAGTTCACAGCAGTATCTGCCTTAACCACAATTTTCTCTCACTGTGCTTAAAAGTGCAGAGTGTTCAAGAGCCCTCATCCAAACACAGCTAAGCTTTAGAAAATAAAAGACTGTGATGTTCCCTTATCATTGTAGTTAATATTTCAAGGCCAAAATATTCCCAACCTTAGATCCAGTTCACCCCCACCATGCTTTCTTTCCTTCTGTTCTTTTTCCTTTTTTTTTTTTTCTTGAGACCCCAAGTAATTTCTGCTCAAAACATCTCTGCTAACTTTATTTTCCACTCCTAAAACCAATTTAAAATAATGCTTTTGTTCTGTGGGTATTCCCATCCTGAAGTAGCTTTCCCCTTTCCTTTTGTTGCTACAACACAATTCTTCACCAGCAATTAGAATGGCTTTGTTATATTTAGTAATAACGGAATAAGCACAGCTGACTTGATTTATGTGGACATGGAGAAGATTCTTAACCTCTCTATAGCTTAATTTCGTTGTTGGTAAAATGTTTCTACAGGATTACTGTGAGGTTTCATCAGTTAGCATTTGCATGATACTTTGAGATTTCTGGATGATCAGAACTACATATATATCTTATATAAATGCATATATGCTATACATATATGATATATATGTGTGTATGCATATGTATACCTATCTGTCTGTATGGATGTATATATAGATGTACATATGTATACCTAACTATCACAATTAAATTGCTATTTGATTGCTGATGTCTTCCTTTGCCTTAAACACTGCTTGTAACGTATTTTCCCTGCATAGTATGAATAAGGATTTTTCCTCACTGAAAATCACCTTTAACTCCTTTTTATCCCTTTTTAACCCCTGCACGCCCCAAGAAACACACAGTAGAATATTTTGCCTTGTCATGTGTTTTAGCTTATGAATTATGAAATAGACTCCCTCTGCTCTCCCAAGCTGCTCTATTCCACAGCTTATTGAAGCTACATCTTCCCTTCTCGACCTTGCTAAGATGGCCTTTCTGAACCAGAAGTAGAACAGTTTTATAGCTACTGATGTCTTCCACATGGCACAGCACTGTACCTTTCACAAATGTGCTGTTAACAGACCACCATCTCATGCAACATTTCAACTCATAATTTCTTAAGAAAACAAATGCACTCAGAACACAAAATAAAATAGTTAAAAATTAAAATTCCAAAGGTTCAACTATTAATGCATTGAGACAAATCTCATTGCCGGTAAATATTTTCGGTACAGTACTAAACACTGGATCAAAATAAAGATGAGCTGGAAAAGAAAAGAAGAAGGAGAGATTCATCTTCTAGAGGCACTGATGTCTTTTTAGTGATATGAAGCACTGAGTCACCAGAGTTACGAGTGTTATAGAAATGGCTTTATGCGTAAGAAGTATAGGGAATAAATTACAGACTTGAACACCTGGTAGTAATACGGAAGTGCTTACAAGTTCCTTAACCTTTTGATAAACAGGAAACATTTCTTAGATACCAGATAGAATTCTGTTTGGGAAAGAAGACAGAGTAAAAATGGCAGCATACTGATATAGAAGCCAGATCATTGTCAAATATAGCCAAAAAGGGCGACCAAAGCAGCACATCGTGCATAAGTGCTGTAACTATCAGCTTTTGGATATTGTGAAATTCAGTTCAGAACTAAGTATTTTTTTATAAAACTGATTCCGTTTTCTTCAAAATCTCCCAGAACCCACACCCCATAGAAAACTATAGGCCTTTCTATTTGTATGAATTGGATTCATTACGACAATACTGTCACATCACAGTCACAAGCTATAAAGAAATCCCCAAGTATGTGCTACATTTTATACCATCCAGCAAACAAACAATAATGGAAAGAAGAAAAAATGCAAATAGATGAGTGATACCACCCCCACATACTTGCTGATTTTCTAGAAAGTGAAAACATTAAGAAGCATAAAAGAGAAACACACGAATTTGTCTCCCACAGAATGAGTAGCTGTTCAAAGACAAATGACAAGACATAAAATAGCATCCATAAAAGCAATGAATCATCTAACTCTACAGGAATTTACCAGCATCATGCAGCTGATAAGTGAATTTGCTGTTGTTGATCATATAGGGTAATTTCTAACAAAACATCAAACAATTCATAGGTGTATGAGGATCTCAATGGGTGTTTTCATCCACTGACAAATACATGGAGAAATTTCTTGAAAGACATTAGAGAAGAATGTGCTAATTTACACCTGTCTCTCTTCTTCTGTAGTGCTCTGTTCTTTGGCCTTTGAAGACTAACATAAAATCCTGAGAAATCAATGGAAAGACTCTCTCATTTCAGTGGAATTTAGAACATATACTGAAGAAAGTTTTGTAGCATGGTTGAGGTACTTTCAGTTAGAGGAAGACAGAGAGTTGTATTCATTCAACTCTCAGAGCTGTGAATTAGCAATATGAAATTATCTTGCCATCATCACCCATGAATACAACACAATGCTAAAATATACACCTTGTCTCTTGCAGTTCTTTACAGTGTTAGAAGACGAACAATTAAAGCAACAGTTGAAAAGCCAACATTGCAGTAGAAATTTCTCCATTGCTTTTCACTAGCAAAAGGAACAAAGCAAATCTAAGATACGGCATTTATTGTCATGATGGGAGGTGACTTGGAGTCCAAGCTGACTATAGATCCCTTTACTAATTGAATTGTTTGAGCAAGAACAATTTATTGCAAAGGAATATTGCTTCAGCCGTGTCTAAGGGGCAAATATATTGATATTGTTCTTTATTCAGAAGCAGAACAGATCTCCAGAGGGCTATGCCTACACAGATTGTTGAAAGCGTAACAGTCACATTGACAGCCACAACACTGGAATTCCGTCTATTTCAGTAATGGTGGATATGTTTCCATGATGAAGTCTACTATTGTGAGGCAAGATTCTGCTCAGGATTCTGCATTTCTCTGACAATAGTACACATCGTTAAAATATTATCTACCTTACAACTGGTGACACCATTGTGGGTGTCAAAGAAGACATATACAGTGTCTTAATAGCAAGCTGTAAACACTTAAAGCCTGAGAAAAAAAATATGCAAAAGCAGGGAAACAGCACTGCATATACGAAGATGTCTTAGCAGCCTGACAAACCTGTTGGTTTTCCTCTTTCACATAATAATTTGTAGAAGTCTTTTGCTTTGGGGAATTGCTCTCTTTTACACACACTCTTTTGCCTTGTACTCTTTACATGATATGCTCTAATACTTGTCAAATGTTACGTCTTTCCACAGTGATCTTCTTGAAGAGCTAATTCTATTTTAAAAGCAGAACTATATGACAGAAGGCCCAGTTTCTCTAAGGCCTTGATAGTTCTGCTGGGGGTCACTGTGCCACACATGAACAGTTCATGTGCACATGAACGATTCTACAATTATTTCTGTGAAATCAGATCAGTTTCTGTGTTTGCAATGACATTTGAGACAGGCTGACTGACAAGATTTCCAAAACCGTTATTGAATGTTCTAAACTTCAGAGAAATTTCTGAAGTTGTCTCTGAGTAACAGAGCCGAAAATTAAATAGAAGAGTCCACCCTGAGCTTTTACAATTGAACTATGCAAAGAGTACAGAACAGGTGCAGAAGTAAATGACATTCAGTTTAGAGAGTATCTGTGGCATCTTAAATTTCTGCAACTTAGCAAGAGTGATTAATAAGATAAAACACATCACAATATCATTAGATGACAGACTTCTTACTTCATCATCATTATATATATGTGGGATCAGACTGTTAATACTGATTCACAACTGATGTGAAATTCCACAACTTATTCGGAGCTTTGTGTCAACACTTGACAGGATTACATCTCCGAGGATGTTAGCATTACAGGGAGCTCATAAAAGCCCATCAAACTCATGACTCCTGTTAAAAAAATCCCCATGTTAAAGGAAACTAATTATTCTCCAGGACTGAATTTCATCCTTCTGTGCAAGAAACTCACTCAAGGCCTTCACGTCTCTTAAGTCCCAATTAGATCCTTAGAGGAAGGCAGAAGTGATGCTAAATGGTGTCAAAGAGACGGCACAGAACCACTAAACAGAGGAGGATTTTATTTCCTGTGAAGATTACAACTGGAGAGTGAGGAAGCTGATCAAACCAAACATGGTTTTGTCACAGGAGTTTGTATCCTCATGCTCCCTCAAGTGAACTCACATGGGCACGCATGTGTGTGTACTCATGCCTGTGAATAAGCCAAAGCATCACACAACTGTTGTTACAAATCTGAATTAAAAACACAAACAGAAAAAAAAGGGGAAAAAAATGCCCTCTTTAGAAATTAGCCCTAATGTGACATAATAAAATAAATGTAAAAACTGTCAGAGCCTTCCTCTTCCTCTTGACCAACACTAGCCCTTGGGAACTCCAAAATAATCTAAAATTACTTATCCATGAGAAGAAAGGAATGATACATGAGAACTTCATACTTCAAATACAGTATCTAAATCAAGGTATCAGAGATTCTATGTCTTTACTCTAATCAAGTATAATCAAAAGTGTGATCTTTTTTTCTTTTGATGAAGAATCTTGGGGGGGTGGGGATGGGGGTGGAGAAAACTCAATGCTGAGAAAGCACCAGGGAAGAACAAGTCACTCTATGACATTTCATTTCTTAGAAGCTTGAGAGATTAATGCTCTCTTATGCAGCTCATGCATTACTATTCCTAGCTATCCAGAAATGAAAAATCGTGTACTCAACTCATTCTTTACTGCATAAATGTTATACAAAGAGAATGGAAATTTGCATTTAGGTCTTCTTTTCTGTTAAAATATCACAGACTTGATAACATTAGGGTGAGAAATACTGCAGTGCCTGTGCACTTTCATATTCAGGATCACTGAAACAGTTTAATATATTCTAATTACAAGGTGGGAAATGAGAGACTTAAATTATATTAAATTATGTGGGGGCTACACTGATTTGAAAAGTCTTGTCATATGTACATTACACAGAAAATCTAGTGATACATCCCTCCATACCCAGAATCACTGAGGGCAGCACTGCCCAACTTACCAGCAGCTGACAACTGAGGAAGAGCGCAATGTTGCCAGTAGCTTTTTGTAGTAACTGATCATCAGAGAAAAAGGCTATTACAAGGACATTTTAGTGCAATGAGCTATTAGAACATATGCAGTAGACAGTGTTGTACTAGTAGTATACATAGCACATCACACCTTGGTGAGGAGTTGGGTAGATAATTTGGTTCAGTGATGTCTCCCCTTGAAATGGACAACTTTGTCCTGTCAGCCAAATGAATGAAATTTGAGCTTGACAGAATAACCTGTTACAGAGATGAGATTGCCCTTGATTAATTTGTTACTAGAATCAACAACGTAAAGCTGGCTTTACTTGATCTGAGTGTTGGGGTCAGGAAGATAAAGTGGTTGGTTCCATGTTCAATAGCATCAAGAAAGACACCTGATTTCTCATAGATACCTCTCTGCAGCATTCCTCTTTCCTTCTACAATAGCTTTTATACCCATACAATAAATTCCTGGCATCCATTTTTAGGAAAGCCAGAGCTTCCATTGATGTGTTTTTTCAAGACAAAGAAACTCCTCAGTTTTGTCTGCTTTTATTTAGCTTTCATATAATGACCTGTTCAGGTGTTCTACTGAAGGCTGGCCAGACCAGACAAGAAATTTAATTTTAATTAATTTCTAAAGATGGGAGTAGAAACCTGATTGAGGACCTCTAAGGAATATTAGTTTTAGCATTGTTTCAGAAGAGAAGCCTTTAAAAAGATGTTTCTCTAGGTTTGGAGACTGCAGTGTGAAAGAAATACAAAGTTTTTCAGAGACAGGTTTTGTCACATCCATCTACATAAGAGAGTTTCATCTAGTATTAACTAAATAATACCTGAGTTAGAAGAGGGTGTCCATGGGAAGATTGTCTTACAAGTTTCTGTCACAGGAGGATTTCACAAGCATGAAAGTGGAAGAAAATAAGATATTAAAGTTATTTGGAAAAGCCAATTCCCATTCAGACTACCACAGCTATGGTAATAATATGGATGAATAGGGGCCATCTCTTTCTCTCTCCTCTCCCCGCTCCCATCCCATACCCCCCCACCCCAACTTAAAATCCATCCTACTGCAAAGACACTCAAAGATTTGTAGGAAGGTATTGGTCTTAATGTAATTTTCGATTTCTAGCAATTAAAGATACCCTCCAGCACATTTTTTTAAACTGTCCAGCTTAGATTAAACCTGGAATCAGACAGAAAAATAAGAAATTAAGCTGAAAGAGGAAAGGCAGGAAAAATTCAGCCAGCCTAATTTCATTTCATTGCTCTTAGTATCTGGCATAAAAATAAGTTAGCTGGTTAGCACCAGAAATCTGTTCCTCTTGTGCACTAATTTCTACCTTTGTAACAATGAAGATGACAGCTGGTGCTTGCTAGACTGTAATTCCCATCTCACAAGGTCAACTTGATCAGTTCAACTAACGAAGTACCAAATGAGTGTGTTGACCTCAGGCTTTCTGCTTCTGCAGCTGTTTTAAATCTGAGTCTGTAACATTGTAAGTGTGAGTACCTTCTTTCTGAATTATGCACTTTGAAGGGGTGGCTACTGGGAAGATACAGAGATAGAGATGATAGAGATAGAGATATTCCTTGTTCTAATCACTGAAAATTTGCATGCAATATAAATTTTTTTCTATGATGTCATAAATTTCATCATTGCTTATCTTTTGTTACCTGGGATTAAATGACCCACATTTTCATTCCTAGGTATGCTGCTTCTCTTGACATGATAAAACCTGAATTTTAAGTTCAGATTTTCAAAAAGCTGATGTCTAACCTTGTATCTCATAAAGGTTTTTCACACTCAGAACTTGCAAGCTCTGTTTGCTATTGTGCCATGCAACAGCATAATATTGAGAAAAAAATGTCAAACACTTCAACTAGTTGTGCTAAACTGCTGAAGGACTATGCCTAGAAGAGACGCTGTTGTTTTACTTCCTGCACCTTTGTGTGATGAATATCTAAGAAGTTTGTGATAATTTCAATAATGTTTCATAACTACAAGGAGAAATAAAACCATTCCAGAAATTAAGAGCACTTACTAGTTTTCCAGCTACAATTTGTACTGTAGGTGGATCAGAAACAGAAAGAAATTTAGAAAGAGAAAGGAGAGATAAGATGTATAACAGAACAAATAGCAAAAATAGGCACAATTTATTTCTCTTGGCATGTTACTGCTGAAGAACATGTCTTTTGGAATACAATTTTCCAGTTTCCTTTGGGAAAGTGGTAAATCTCCCAGGAACTTCAATGCAACTTCCTGACAAGATTCCCCATGATTTTACTAAACATCTGGCCTCTGTGGTATGCAATTATATTGCTCTTTTCTCTTCATGCTGACCTCCAAGTTCAACTGCCTCTGACATGAGCAGCAGGAGAGAGCAAGCAGCTCAGTACCGTGTGAAAAGAAAATCATGAAGCTGGAAGTTGAATGTAAAGTCATTATGGGGCAAATGGAAACACTGGAAAGTGGTTCAGAATATAACCTAAGAGTAAAACACTGCACAGAGACTGAATGCTGCAAACCGTGCTGTTTATTCATCAGTCTTCCCATGTATGGATGGGGCAAAACGCCCTCATAAAGCCTTATTTTCTGAATTCTCTTGTGAAATTATGCTTAGACTTAGTATTAGGTTGCCACAAAACAAAGACAGGAGGCAGGGTCTTTGGGTTAGGTCAAAGAATATAAGTCTAATTGAAGGCAGGTTACTCACTGATAGCTTTTACATCTAAAGAATGATGATGAGGAGGAACAGTTCATTTACTTTGGCTCAAAAATATACGCCAGAGCCCTCATTCTGTCAGAGACATGAACTTGTTAAGTGTTCTCTGTGATTAGGTGATTAACCCATATAATATAACACCAGCAAGTATACTTCTATTCAGCAACCCCCTCCCCAAGATAAATTACACCCACACCATGTTAATCTTCGTCTGTGGAAAGGGAGCAGCAAACATGGACCATTATTAAGACTCGCAGCAGAAGGAATGATGCATTCAATATGCATAGCATCAGGTGCACAGAAAGGGCACATCTTTGTAACACTCCCCCAAGGGTGAAAATTGGACAACCAGTGTCATCATTAATCTCGCAGCACTGCCTAAAATGGTACAGTCATTTAGTCCAACAAAGCCCTTCTTAACAGCCAGGATACATATTTGATTTTGATCCAGTGACAAATGTCTTTTGATGGCTTTCTGGCAGGCCAGTAACATGCTGGATTAAGTATCTGTGAGAAAGCTGAACATGAGAGTCACTATAGAGGGCTCTGAGTTTCAGATCCTTTCTGATAAGGAGGGTAATTTTTTTACAAGACACATCTGCAGAGACCTGTCTTTGGAGTCTACTATGTAGCACCAATATTTATTCATATTCCTGTAATTCTATTAAAAAATGAAGAATATACAGTCACTGTAGTTTCTTGCATGTAATTCAGTGTTTAGAAATTAGTCTTATACTAAGTTTTCAATTCAGTGCTCTATTTGTGTAGCATTGAGAAACCAGACATCAGGTGGGCACTGAAATCTCTCCAGCTCTTGAATAATGAAAACAATATTAAAGAAAGCATAACCTTTTCTCCACTAAATCATTCTTTGAACATTAGGAATCTCTTCACAGGAGTTAATTACGTTATGCACATGCCAATGCAAATGTTCTAGCCTTTAATCTTTCAAAAATATTTGGAAAGGGTTTTTTTCTCTCCACGTAGAATTTATTTATGTAATTCATCACCACAGACCCAGCATGGCCATACACTACAACTCTTTGTTTGCTCCTGTTGAAATGTATAATACTTCCAGAAAAAAAAACCATCATCAGTGAAAACAGAGAGATAAAATGAGATTAAAATAGGAGTTCTGCAAATACTTCAGATGGCTTCATAAAAGGTCATGTTCCCTTAACTACAGGTCTGTGGAATATGGCAGAATATGGCAGAAAGCTGCATGCATTTTATTTTTCTATTTAGTCAACAGTTTGAATGGGAATAAGTACTTACCATGGTAACCCTTGTGTGACATGGAGACTGAGAGAACTGTTTTTAAGACACAGATGCTACACATAAGGTATGTGGCTTGTGGATTTGCACACTGCCCTATTCATGAAGAGTGAGAACGACACCATCTTACCCTCAGCGAGCTGTGTCTTGGAAACCATACTTCTGGAAAAGAACATTATTTATGTTACATATGAATAGTTACAGTTTGTGTGTTTAAGATGTGAATGCCTCTTTTTTGTTGTGCACCCACTGGAACACATAACATATCCTTACATCCTTCAATGCTCTGGGAGGGTAATGTTGGACTTAATGGCAAGCAATGTGGGATAGCCTTGTGAACATCACAAATGGGACTTTTATTCATTTTCTCTAATGAAAGGAGAATGTATAAAGCCACTGCACACGCAGACAGCCTTGTGTATCCACAAAAGTTCAAAAACGGAGTGGTATAACTAGAAACAGATGATTAAGTGCTTAGGCACACTAAAACTTAGCAGAGGGCTCTTTTTTAAAGTGGGTACCTTTTTGAATTAGGAGAAAAAAAGCTTGACTGCATACATGTTCATGTCCCTTTTACAGTTGTGCATCCGCTTGGGTGGTTGTGCAAATAGATGCATGCAGAACCTAACTTCAACATTGAACCCATTAGTATTGAGCTGAGCTTATGGTTCCCAAGGAGAGGATTACTCGTAAGAGGAGATATTTGTTAACTCTGTATATGCTCCCTCTTATCAGCCAGCTGTCGATATTTTCTTGTCTCACTCAAACACCACTTAGTTTTCCCACATAAGTCTGCACAGTCCTTTATTGTATATTTGCCCTCTATGGAAAGCAGATAACCATTTCTCAGCTGGTTTCACTTTGTATGGATCCCAGTAACTGTTCCTCCCTAGAAAGCTTTTCAAATTTTGTCACGTAGGGACTCCCTCCCAAGGAATCTTACAGGAAGCAGGTGCTATTCCACATTATTTTGTGCAAGAAGAAGGAAGGAAGATGCAGCTATCTGCTTCCTGTCACAGGGACAGGATGGATAAATATGGCAGCAGAGTATTTAGGTTAGGAGGCAGTCGTACAGAGGCTTAAAAAAATTCCTTGTGAAGGACCCACCACTGCTCTCCAGGACCTGTCTGACAACAGATCTGACTCACTGGAGTCCACATCATTCTACAAAACTCTAGAAATGAAACACTTTTCAAAATGCAAACAGACATGACAGGACAAGGGCTTGTTGTGAATACGCAGTGTGGAACACATGCAAATAATCAGCAGAGAGTTATTTAAAGCGTACGTTCCTTGGTTTGTGACCATCTGTTTTGTTCAGCCTTGGAAGAGGGTTTAGCACTGTGAACAATGAGAGGATGCCTTGATCCATCGAAAGGGTGCTGTTCATAGAAGCTTTCTACACAATAACAAATAACAATGATATAACCCCGCAATGTGTCCTGCTACCTAGATTACCATTTTGTTTCCACACAAAACATTTGTTGTGATTTGCTTAAACCAGGAAATTTACAGAGCACAGTGTGGAGGTAAGGCATTTTCCCCCACCATCTCATTACTTCAGGAAGTGTCACATATTACTGCCAACCTGTTTATGTTACATTAACAGCTTTTAACCTCTTTTCTAGGAAACAAACCATATTAGAATTTAATACCTCAGGAAGTTTCCTGGCAACACATAGACAAAGAGGATATTCTGTTTAATTAGGGGTATCCTAGAAAGGTATCCCTTCTAACCCAGGCAGGTCTGAACAGCTTCCAGTTGGAAACTGAGGCAAAGAATACTAGAGACAGAGAGGGAGCAAGCAAAGAGAAGTGATGAGTGCAATCTTGCCTTTCTGATTTGCTGGGTTGTTGGCTCAGCCAAAAGGTTGGGATTATCAGATAAACTATTGTAAATCACTGCCATTTTTCTAATGTAAATGAAACCACTCAGAGTGGGATGCCTACATACTTTCAAAAATACATCATGCTAAACAATTATTTTGCAGATCCATTTGCACAAGAAAGCAAAAAGCTCTTCTATTACCACTCTTCAAGATGTAAGAAAAGCCTAGCCAAGGGTAGCTGAACATGTTTTAGGGAGGGCGTGCATGTAAGAGAAAAATGGTTAAGTAATGAGTAATAGGAGGAGGAAGAGGTGTGAAAGACTTCTAATGTTACAGTGCTGGCTGGCTTTGACAAATTGCCACAGAGAACAGGCAAGAGTAAATATCAGAATTAAGAGTCTGCTGTTTCTCTAGGGGTTATGCTAATGACCCCACCCCAGCTCCTGCTGGAATCAAACCTCAAAGCTATTAACTCGTCCAGTTGACTGAAAAAATCCTGCCCCAAAGAATATTTTAATTTTTCATAATGTCTACAAGATGCCTAAAAAAACTCAAACAGCCAAGCCTTTATTCTAACATCCATGGAAAGCCTCTGTTTAAGTGGCTATGTGACTGATGCAGTGTATTGGAGCCTCAGGGGAAAAATATGAAGACTAAATATGGATTCATCAGTTTCTAAAATGCAGCCACATTTCCAGGAAAACGTATACATCACACTCTACTAAAAATTACCTATTTCCCACGTTTTTCATGTACAAGCAATAGATGGCTGGTTTAACAGATGTGAAGATTAATGTTAGTCATAAGAACACGTAAACTAAATACTTCTTCTTTAAAAACTACTCTTTAAATCTCATTAGTTCAATCTGACACTGAAAGAGCCCTGATTTAGAAATGATTTACACTGCACAGATTGTTTGTCCAGATTTAGAGTTCTTTTATGAAATGAAAAACGTGAAGATGAATTTAATATTTCTGAAATGAATAGGCATGGGGCTTGAGATCTTCCTTTGACAGAGGTAACTGCATTTTATTTCACTGTTAATAAATTCACTTTTATATGATTGTGGAGTTTTTTTTCTTAGATTCATTCCTAGTTACTGCCCATCAGTCTCTGTGTAAAACTATCTCCTCCATCAGAAAAAAGCAACACAACCAGCCAAAGAACAAGTATATAGGATTAGTACATTATGAAGAATAAAGAGCAGCTTTCAGCTCTCTGTCATGGGTTGTATTTATCACGTTTCTCTCTACCCAGCTCCTAACAACGCTGAGGAGATAAAGTAGGCTGGATGCATTTTTCCTGTGTAGTGTGTTTTAAAACAACAGTAATCGTAAGAAGACTGGGAGATGATGCATATATTTTTCTTCTTCTCAGTTTTTATTTTTCTTAGAAAGAAAAAAAATACTTCTACAAAAAAGTGGGCTTAGACTTTTCTGTCTGTTATGCTAATATATTCATAGAAAAAGCTGGTGCTAAGGGCGGTTCTCCAATTAAGACAAATGAGGCACATTGAATTTCTCCCTCAGGGCACAGCAGGGGTGCTGGCAAAATCTACTTTATTCTTTCTGTCAGGGCTGAACTGGAAACAAAAGCATGAAAATTCAACACATCCACTTACAGAATAATAAAGGCTGTTGTTTAAAGCGTGAAGAGTTTTGGCACCCTTCTGGGGCCTTATGCAAATCATTCTTCCTCTCAACTGCTACCAAACCATCGGTCTTGGAAATTAAAGATGTACTTGGTCGGTTAACAGCTGAAAAGAGAAGAGCAGCCTGAAAGTCAATTAGATTTGTATTAAGCAAATAAATCAGGTCTGACTGATATTGGCTAAACTAAAATGCATTATTATGGCCTGACAGTAATTCTAATTTGATTGACAAATGTATGTAGTGTATTATTAAGCTAAATGAAAGATGAGAATAATCCTATTATTTTTTTTTAGAACTGCTTTCAAGCAAATAGCCTTCCCCTCCCCCAAAACATAATAAAGACCACCAATGTTGTATTGTTATCTACAGTATGGTTAAAAAACCTCAGAAATGTATTTTATGAGCAATTAAAATAATTAAGACCGAGTATGACCTTTAGAAAATTACCTTTTTGTAAAATTTTTTGTGTGTCTTCCTAAATACAGAAATGTATGAGGTGAAGGTAATTTTTTTATTCTTTATGTGTCCTCCTTACAGAAAGCCTTATCCTGAAAGTGATGGTGGTGTATATCATATGCTAGTAAAAATGCTAGCACCTTGCTTGGAGTAGTACTGTAACCAGCCCTAGCACCAACTGTAGCAACATCAGCAAATTTTAGGGAAAACAAAACCGCTTAGCACATATGATGTTAATAAGAACAATGCAGTTATTAATCAAATACTTTTTTTTTCTTTTTTCCCATTCTTGGAGCAAACAAGCCAAGTACCATCACAATGAATAGAACCTGTTAAGAAAAATGCCCAAATCTGGCCTTATAGGATGGCATATGCACCAGCATGGGAAAATAATTTAGACAGACAACCATCCTGTATGCATACATAGAACAGGATTTGTAATGTAAATGGCTCTATAGGTGGCTTACTGCCTATGCTTGTGTACTAACTCCCCGTCTGTATGTTCCTGCCAGGGGTTTCCTTTCAGAAGAAAGGCACGTGCAAAAGTACTTGTGCAGTTGTGGAAGTCTGACAGTCAGAGCTTTTTCATCCTTTCTACCTCCTGAGCATAAATTCTTAATGCTGGACAGCGTTTGTTTTTCTTGTGAAAGGGAAAGATGCCACACTGCACTAATATGGTCAGGAGCCAGGATCTGCCTGTCAAAATACAGCACAAAACCCAGACAGATCAGTGTTAACTTTAAGACTACATTCTCAGAAATTATCATGGTAACCAATAAAACTGTGGTGGAGTGCCGTATATAACTGGCACACCAGTAGGTGCACAGTTTTGGTCACTTCTTTTTTGGGCTTAGGTTTTATATATTTGAAGGATATCACAAGACTTTAATATGGAAAACATGTCAAATACCTCTTTGCCTTAAGCTTTTCTGCATTTGTAGTTTTGTGGAATCCTGGTTTTTTAGACATAACATATGGAAAACAGAAAACCAGTGTAAGCGAGTAAATGTGGTGGTACAGAGGGAAGCGGAAAAGAATTTGTAAATGCTTTTTAAACTCCGAATTCAAGGCTAAAGCTGGCAGAATACTTCAAGAAAGTAGTCATAAACATATGCTGGAATAAAAATAATGTATCTGCTTTGATGGCATTCAGCGATGTTTTTATTTGTTTTTCATAAACATTTGTAGAAGTGATTTTTTTTGTTTCATTTTCAAGAATGTTAATTGAAAGCAAAGAGCTGGGCAATAACCATGCAAATCATTGAAGTAATTTTTTTTTCCCTGAAGTGAAGAGGAAACCTTCTCTAGATTAAAAAAAAAAAATTGCGAAAAAATGACTATTTGTTAAAAAAAAAATTATAAACTTGCTGTGTCTCTGACTCTGCTTAAAATCGTCGTACCCCACCTTTTACATCTGATATGCTTTATTCTGGGATATCATTCCTGTAGAATAAAAGGGTATATGATTGTAAAGTGCTAAACAAACGCTTGCTTTTTTTCTTCCACCTTCAAAAAGGCTTCTTATTCATCAGTCTCAGGATTTCAGAACCACAGAGTCAGGAGCTAATGCTGGTAGGGAGGGAGCTTGGGAGGTGCCCCCAGAGCTGCCCCCTCTCCAGGCTGAACCAGCCCTGGTCCTCTAGCCTTTCCTCACAGGGCAGGTGCTCTAGCCCTGACCATCTTGGTGACCCTCTGCTTGAAATCCCCCTAAATTACCACATGCCCCTGATCATTACTGTCCTGCTAATTATTTCTGGGAGTGATATTTTTCTGCAGGGGAAAAAAAAGTAAATAACTAATGAGATATTCTTTCTGGATCCATGTGAGTATAACATTACGTTAATAAACAATGTCACCTCACCACATGTAGTTTGGATACGTTTATACAGACGTTGTACATACACATTAGTATTCTAGAAATAACTGTCTTCAAGTACTGTTACTGGTTATTAGAAAGGAGGAGATGTTGGCAGTTAGCACTGAGGACGCAAAACAGGGACACAGTGAGTGTTGCCAGTGATTCAACAAACCTTTAGGGAATATTTGTTCATTCCATTGTGATCAATGGTGGTCTTGAGAATCGGGGTTCCTTGGCATGCATCAGTTTACAAGTTGGGAGGGAAATAAGGGGGACCTTTGTTCTCCCCTAAAGCACCAGCTCCTGGTCTTGTGGCTGGTTTGCACCTAGCCGGGTAACGTTCGCAGGCTGCTCACTTACTGCAGCCAGAGGAGTCTACTATTTCTCCTTTGCATCTCATACCTCAAACCCATGTCATGCACTATTTCTTAACAATGTTAGACCCACATAGGGATTAGAAAAATGGAAGAAAAAGTTTTCTTTTTTTTCTTTCAGTTGTGACTGACCCTTTCCTGGGCAGGAGAGAGGTCAGCTGTTTGAACCACGTCCATACAGGAACCAAACAAAGAGCATGAAATTTCTTATGGGAATATTGCTCAAAAGAAGTGGAAGACCAAGATTTGCACACTTCCTGGTTTAATGAAAAGATCAGGACCTTTCACATTATTATTAGCTAACTTTCAAAAAAATTAAGTCTTGTACAGTATATTGAGTCACAGAGTAATAATTCTTGGCAAGTGACAGAATCACAGAAGGACTGAGGTCAGAAGGGACCTCTGGATATTATCCAGTTGAAACCGTCTGCTCAAAGCAGGATCAGCTAGATCAGGTTGCTCAGGGATTTGGATATCTCCACAGATGGAGGCTTCACAACTGCTCTGGGCAACCTGTTGCACTGTTTGATCACTCTCACATTTTAAAAAGAAAAAAAAAAAAGCTTCAATGGAATTTTCTGTATTTCAGTTTGTGCACAATGCTTTTTGTCCAGTCACTGGGCACCACCTGATATTTATATACATGGATGAGATTCCCCTCAGTCTTCCCTTTTGCAGGCTGAACAGTCCCAGCCTTCTCAGCCTCTCCTCACATGTCATATACTCCAAGCCCTTAGTCAACTTTGCAGCCCTTTGTTGGACTCACTCCTGTCTGTCTGTGTGTCTCATACTGGGAAGCCCAGAACTGGACCCAGCAGTCCAGGTGTTTCTCAGTAGCAGAGGAGAAGGATCACCTCCCTTGACCTGCTGGCAACACTCGTCTTAATGCAGCCCAGAAGGTACCACTTGCTGCAGATTTCCAGTTGAGTTAGAAGGAGACATACACAAGCGCTGAATGTTCCACAATCATCTTGGGTAGTCAGACCTTAAAGGCAATATTATCTTAAATATCTTAAATGCGACTCCCTGCTCTGCACAAATGCATGAACGGAAAGCTGATTTTAATGAAAAGGAGAAAGAAAGCTTCAACAATCCCAAGGGACTCCACACTGACTATTAGGTCAGTGATGCCTGTGTATCTCATAGTGAATGACTGCCATTTCTAACCTAACTACAGACAGTGCAGCTCATCCAGGATTGAAAGGGGATGGAGAGGACTATGTGACACCTACTGCTTCTTGCACCTAGTCGCACTTGCACCCGGACCTCATATTGGGAGATGAAGAAGTTTTCACAATAGGTCTAATTTTCTTCTTTTATTGCTGCTTTGACCACTGACGTAGGAAAGGGTATTAAACAATTCTCCTTCTCACTCCGTCTGTGTGCTGTGCAGAGCCTTCCCCAGCCTTCAAACATCTCTAGCAGTGAGGCTGGAGACTTCTCAGGCGTCTCATGCTCCACTTTAAGGGGAAGAAAATGTACCCCAATTTCCACATCAGCTTTTAAAAAGAATTCTCACCAATAGTAATAAGGAAACACCCAAAGGACACAAATGGATTAAATGGCAGACAGTTGGTTTTGCTCTTCTGTCCACAAGGAGCTATTTCTTCCCGCACAGGGTAAAAACTATTATCTAGCACCTGCAGTCCAAACTGATCATCGCTTGCCAGAAATAGTGTTAAGAGCTGTGCTCTTCTTTAAACAGATCCCACTGAAGTCCTGGTGTAAGTTTCGGACTTCCAGGTTGCAGATTTCCAGGTCAGCAACATATAATACACAACACCAAAAAATACTTTCAAGATATAAAGGTACAAAGCAATGATCTGACGTTCTGAATTTTTTATGTTTCATCCTCCCCCTCCCCATATATCAGAAAGCATCTGATATATAGGCTATCCACTTAGATATAAGTAAATTTAATCTGTAGTCTATATTTAATAATGTTCAGTACTAGCAGCACTTTGATAAACATAAAGCAAAAATGAAGAGCAAATTAATCTCATTTGCAACATTTTAGGTCTCATAGTTTTATTAACAGGCTGTAATAAGTACAATACAGCTCTAAAGGATACTGGAAAATTTAGACAATTATTCCTTTTTTTCCCAGAAGCAACCCCTCCTCGTTTTCAAACTGAAGGCTGGGTACTACTTTAATGAGATTTCTGGTTGGGGGCTTTAAAACAAATGAGAACTGTTCATTTAGTAAAACAGCAATTAATGTTGAGGGGATTATATCTGCCTTTTGGGTTTTTAAAGGTTTTGAAAGTTAATCTAAAAATTTGTTTTCTTAAGATAATATTCTTTAAAAACAAACCCTTATACTTTTATGTTGAATAAGCTGAAGACTCACAATTTAAAGTAAATAATACAATAATAGTAGAAAACTCAGAATACCCAATGCGTCTCTTATAACTATATAAATAATGCATGATTATATGATCACTTTTTAATGGCAATTCCCCATCTTACAGCTGCATATTAAAGCCACAGTAGAATTTTTCTCCCTCACACAC
>VFFE01006780.1:0-14771 GCA_008921705.1 Burhinus oedicnemus | reverse complement strand
CATATATATGAATAATATTTAATTTTCCTGCTAGACCTTTATTAGGGTTCTTTTGCATCTGTAGGCATTTCCAAATTAGCAACTTCCTATTAACTTCAGATAATTTAAGACAAGTAACTTGACATACCTACTAAAATCTAATGGTGATGATATAATGAGGTTTCATCACTTCTTTTGATTTCACATTCTTTTCATTTTGATTGCCTTTATTGAACTGCACTTGATGGACATTTAATGCACTTGCATTATCCTCTCACAGACAGCCTTATCATCTAGCACTTACAAAAAGTACTCCAACTTCTTTGCTGTAGTGACTGGACTTGTGGCAATTTACCAATGCAAATAATTTTTTAAAAGAAGAAAAGAGCCTCTGTGCTATTTTCCAGGAACAAAAATACCACTTCAGCATGGGGATGTAAGTATCAGGGTGGAACTGGGGTGGGAATCCCAAGATTTAGTTCTTAGGTGGTGTGGTTCTTAGGAAATCCTTACCTTGAGAGAGAAATGTAAAGAAAATATAAACTTATGATGCAGATGTTTCAGTATTACAAAGACATGATGGGCCATAACTGAATTCTTAATATGATCTCATGGACAATGTTGCTGACTCTCTGAAAAGTGTTTTTTAAAAGTTGTTTATTGATATTATGGGATTTACAGAACTTAAAATGGTAGACTGGAAAAATAAGCATTCAGGTTTTCGCAGCCCTTTTCATTTTAGCTTTTCACAAAACTTTATGAACACTAATGAACCAGGTTTCAGAACATGCCCCTGAGGTATATAATACCAAGAAAAGTAGTTCTTGGACTGACTGTACTGGAAAACAATGCACTTGTGAAAGAGAACACATTACTAACAGTATAGCAGAAGAGATGTCTGTGCTCACTGTGTCTGTCCCAGAGAGCCTCTGCAGTGTCAGGATGTTCTTTTGTCTGCTAGTAACCTACCAGAGCTTTTGGTAATGCTAAATGGGTGTTGCCCCAAAGTGAGAGGAGACCACAAACCTAGACCGATTACAGTTTCAAATCAAAGCAAAGGTCTGTTTTCTGTTGATGCTTCAACACGCCAGTATGATTTATAAGGCCTGGCTAAGGCAGAATGGAGAAAATGAGGAGGGCTGTTTGCCTTGTACAAAGACACTCAGCCTAGAAATCTGAAAAAGAAAAAAAAAATTAAAAAAATGTTGTTTGCGATTCTGATAAGGCTGTAAAGCTTACCTACTGACTGGCTGTTTCCTGACCTCCTCCTCTCTTTTTTCTTTTTTAGGCAATTTGAACGGCTATCACACTGCTATATCATAACATGGGAAAGTTTTAACCCTGTGAAATTTAGAAAGCTATCCTTTCCCCCCAAAATCTTGAAACTTATGAACAATTTATTTGTAGTTCATATTTTCTAGATACTAGTTATATGCTTTTTTTGTAAACATGTACAAACAGTACAGCAAAGGGGTAGTTCCAATTGAAAAAAATACATTTAAAAAAAAAGGTAAATGCTTTTCAAGTTGGAGGTTTACTAGACTATGTAATGTGACCTGCAAAATACAACCTGAATTTCACCTGAGTCACACTGAACAACTTCCCTGAAATCAGCCAGGACATCTGTATTGTGAAATATAGTCTCCCCTCCTATACCTCACCTTTCCAGGACACTAGTGTTCCTTTTATTCAAATCTTAAAGAAGAACTCCCTTATATTAAATTGATGCGGTCTTAGAAGTGGGCAAGGGGCAGTGATTTCTTCATAATCTTGCTAACTTTATCAGATGGAACTTTTATCACGAGTATGTGCCAGCTTCTGGCCATCAGCTCTGGGGCATCCTGGAGGTGGTGGGTAAAGAAAAGGCTTTGAATGTATTGCTGTTCTCTATTTCTGTAACCTTTCAACTGTGTGGTTGAGAAACAAAGTGGCCTGACACATATTTCATGTGGAAACGGTCACTCAGCTAATTGTTTCTCCACAGAAATCACAGAGGTTGCTGCTATTGCATCCCTGCATCCTTCTTGCAACCAGAGGAGACGAAGATGCCAAACAGGGACTGCACATCTGTCCATACTTCAATGGATAGAAGTGGAAAATTTTGTCCTCTTCATCACTTATGGGTCATAAATAACATTAAATTTGCTTAGACTACACATCACATGTATACTTCATCTATCCGCACAATGGCCAAAAAGGCCAATCTGAAATTGGATATTTCCAGTTCATTTTATAGTCTCTAATTTTTCTATGAAAACCAAAATATCTGGGAAGGACTTTTCCTCTTTCCAAGCAAAAATAAAGCTTCAGGCAGCTGATTAACAGTGATTCTAAAGCTAGTCTACTAAAAAGGCAAGGGGGGGAGGGAGAGAGGAGGAATAAAACAGTGCAGGATGATTCACTGAAACTATTTCTATGGTTTAGGTTTGTAGTGCCAGAACTAAAATAACAGTGGTCAAAGATCCTCAGACAGAATGTTTATTCTGAATTACTGGTGTCTGGTAGATTCCAACTTAAGTTACTTCTGGGGCATTGCAAAATGAAACGTTTATTTTAAAGTTGTTGTTATGTCCCTGCGCCCCCATCCCTTCTGAAAGTGTGAAACTGGGCTATTCTGGAAAGAAAAAAAATGGTCAGCTCTTACTATATTTTTTCAGCTGGACATTGTGCATGCTTGTGGAATGCATCTGCACAAATACCGTACTTCTTTTACATTCGGGAAGTGATATTTCAGAACAAGCTCTTGTAAAACAATACTCCATTTTCTGTGGTTTGGGGAGAAGCCAACACAAAATTTAGATTTCTTCCTTTTTCATACACGAACTCTATAACAAACAAAACTAACTCCATAAAGCAGATTTACAATGCTGCCATTGTGTGGGGTTCAGCACAACTACAAAATATTACACTGCGCAAAATTAATGCTGTTGAAAATACATGTTGCCAGCAGCTTGGATAATTACAAGGAAAGGCAGTTAGTAATGAATTCCTTTTGCTCAGAATTCAAATCTCGGGACTGAATGTTGCCCATTATTGCAGTTCAAAGGCAACTATCTCTAGAATTGTTCTTTTAATGTTTGCTCGATGGTTTTAGTTGTTCTTTTCTTGTAGGCACACAATTGTTGTCTTGATCTTTGTGATAAAAAGAGCTACACTGGAGCTTTGTAGTGAATCCAGTTGGCTTGGTAATGTGCCCGTAGTCAGAATTCCAAAGTGGGAAGACAAAAGCTTAGAAAATATAAGGCTGAGAGCTGTTTGTTCAGGGCTGTGGGAATCTAACACAGACCTGCGAAACCAATGAGGTCTCTCCTTTACATCCACATTCATAAAGTAACTATCCAATTCTACGCTCTTTTGTCTTTTCCCAAACCAGAGTTTTAACCACAGTTTAAACAAATGTGGCAACTTCTTTGTAGCTACACTCCTACCAAAATTCCCAGCGTGCTATATTTCTTTCCCTTCACGTTAAAGCTCCATTAGCTTAGCTCGTTCAAAGTTGCATTTATTTCCGTAAATAACTATGCATCAACAGAAAGGGTTTCGATTAAACAGACACAGGCAAAAGCTGCTTTTAAAACCAAGTGTCAGTTTTCACAGGGTCACAAATTACATTCCAAAGATATATTATATGACTTTCCAAAAATAAAATTAGAATGCATGTCTGTCATTTATATCTTAATTGAAAACATGGGATTCTAGGTTGTATCTGAGTAATCTGTTGCATCTGTAGATCTCAAAGGACTTTGTAAAATGCTCTGTAAAAGCTGAGGCACAGAGGCCAAGGCACAGAGATCCTGTTCCAAGTCAGACAGAACGAGGAACAAAACATGGGGCTGGCAACAGCAGCTCCACCATATGTCTCGCTATACTGCTACGCTGAAATGCAAAACAGGAGCAAAGGAGCTAGCAGAAGGACAGAGAGGAAAGAAGAGCAAGCAAGGCTTGGCTACCTTCTCAGCAGCTGGAGCAGCAGCTCATTGCTGGTGGCCTTCTTTAAGTGCAACAGCAGCTGACTTGAATGACAGAGTGACAGCTAGAGCAAATGTGTGGCTGTCAATCCAGATGAGCGATGTTTGGCTGGGGCATTGTGGCAAGATTTACACCTAAGAGAACCTTTGGAAAATATGCAAGAAGCCAATACTATATAAGTCGACTGAGCTGAAATAAACTCAGAGGGGGTCAGCAAAACCAGGACAGCATTAGTCATATTGTTTCAGAGGAGAGGCTAGCTGCCCTTCTCAAGATGTCCAGAAGATTAACAGGCAAACATGCTTCAGCAAAGGCAAGAGATTACCTGTTCCTCAAGCCACAGGAAAAAGTACTGTGGGACCAAGCCTTTCCAGAGACAGGTGTTGCCTGTGGCACAGGCATGAAGTGTAGAGGTATCTTCTCGCTGTCTTCACTTCTTCTCTGAGTCATATGACAGGGTGGGGACCTTGAAGGTTACTTTTAAGTTATATGGCAAGATCAGCATCTACTGGTGCCTTTGTTCTTTTTTTCCTTTCTTTCAACCAAACGTAAGCCAACACATCAATCACAAAGTAATACAGTCGATTGAAAAGATACAGGTGAGATAGGAGAGAGGTGCAATGGTGACACCTCACTCCCTTCATAGATGACAGGATATTTTGCTTCAAAACACAGACCTATCAGTAATTACTGTCTGTGGCTTACAACACGTTTCTGCTTGCAGAGGCACTTCTCTGTTTTGGACCAACTCTTGCTGCAGTGATATGTGCAGCCGCTCAGCTACTCGGTCACCTGAAACCTGTTTACATTGCTCTTCCAATTGTACGTGGTCAGTGAGTGGGTAGGCATGCACAACATCGCAGGCACAAACAGGAATTAGCTGACTGTCCTCAAAAAGGCTGTATGGTCAGTGCTCTTGCATTTAAACCCTTTAGGCTATGATCAGGTTGTATATTAGGCCCACGTTTTCAGCACTCAGACTTGACTGCTGACCAGTCAGCCAGGGTTGAACGATAACGAGTTGCAGATTGCCATCACGACCATGTCACTAGCTGACAAAGGGAACTCAGGACTGGCCTTAGTCAAATAACAAGAATGCTCAGGTAGAATCCATAATCAAAACATCTCCCACTTATTCCTTTGGTTTAGTGCAAAATGGAAAGGTGCCCCATCTTCCTTCTGTAGAACCAGATCTCTGGCCATGGGGATAGCTGCCTGTCTTTTAACAGCATTTCTTCTTTTTAATTCACTAGGAGGTTATCTTAAAAAAAGATAACGCTCAAGAAGCTTTTTATATTGAGATAAGTCCTGATTGCTATGAAGATAACAGCTACCACAGTTTTCAAGGAAAGTTGTTTCCCTAGCAATGTGTGGACTATTCTGTTGGGAATTAAATGGCTGGGTAATCCCACTAAAGAATATGAAGAACAATATTGTCACAGTAAGTGATGTTGGGAGGAGGTCTTTGAATCTAACAGGACTTTTCTAATGCTGCTTTTCTCGATTTACAGTTTCTGTATAGAGTAAAATCTTGGTGTTGTGTACGCGAGCTGAAATAGCAAGGAGAATAGCTGAATGGACGCATCTATTAATTTTGCATTAAACAACTCACCTGGTATCTCATGAGGAGTTGATTGTGATTGAAAATATTATTTCATGGCTACTCAATGAGCTATATAAAAATCTCTTTAAGGAGTCTACTAATAAGAAATAACTTTTCCTCTTCAGTTCAAATATCTTGAACCTGATTTATGGATGACCTGAAATCTTAGTTGCACTCTATCTACAGTTTATTTCAAATAGTTTCAGTAGCTTCACTTGTACTATCCAGGCATACCCAAAATGAACCATGCTGGTGTTTTTGGTTTTGTTTTTTTTTACAGTTCTGAAAACCTGGATCAGTGTTTATGTGATTTAAAAAAAATAATTAAAAAATCTCAGTTGGTATTCTCTGGCAGTTCAGTTGGTTAAATAGCTTTAAAAATGTGACCAAAAACCTGTTTATTCCTACCCATGTAAGAATTCTATTTTCTGCATTAAAATTAAAATATAATTTTATGTTTGATGACTTCTTTGTTGGCTATTTATCTAACCTTACCCCTCTAAGCTTTACAAAAGGCAGGCCATTTTATTTTTCATTTGAATTAGTCTAACTGCATTTAGCAAATGGGCAACATACAAGTCATATTACAATTCTCTTATTGCTACTCCTTGCCTTCATTACTTACAGGCACTCCTGAAAATGTCAGCTGTAAGAAGCTTCTCATCAGATGTGTATTTCACTTTTAACAAACACTTATGCAACTTCGCGGTCATTTTCTGCAATACATCTTCCTAAGATTTATGGTCTGTTTCTACCTCAACTGATTTCTGTCTGTAAATACATTTATGAAGTTGCTCACAATCATAAACAATTGACATCCCTGTCCACCTCAACTACAACACAGTCTTATTGCATTGTAGTCAGAGTTCAAGAAGCATTTGGAGTTAATTTGTCAAAAGAACAGACCCCCGCACATGTGATGTTGAAGTGACTCAGACACGACATCCCTTGTTACTCTCCAGCTGTCTTAATGAAGGTGCTTTTTAATGCTTATTTAATTCCTCATAGTTTCTTTGCCATACTTATCTAGCGCTGTCCTCCCCTGTTCAGATACAACTCTCAGTAAGTACTATGAAAAATTCAGGGTGCATGTGTACCCATGAAACTCTCCAAGAGTTTGAGACCTTCAGTTTAGAATTTCTTGCAAATCTTTTGCGTCTACTTAGGAACACATGTGATGGGGTTATGTCCTCCTAGGTCATCAAGTCCTGCCTGCTACCATTATAATTTCTTCTCTTCCTTGATTCCATCCACAAGTTTATCAACCTCTTTAAAGTTCTTCCTCCTACTACTTGTGTCAGAAGGCTATATCAGGTTGGCAAACTAATAGTCACAATAGGTAAGATTATCCATCTTTTGATAATAGATACAGTTTTCTAAACAGAGAAAGATATTGGTTAATCCAGCGGAAAGTAACTTTAAAATCCCAGTTTGAATTTCCCTCTTCCTTACTTACCTCTGTGCCTTCAATTATTCCTTCCTCCAGAATTTGTTCTAAAACTTTTCAAGTTCTGGAGGTTAATTCTTGTCTTGATCACTTTCCTTAAATGCAAGTATTTAATTTGCATTTTGTGTGCCAACCATCCCTCAAGCTGGTCAATTAATTTTAAAAAACACTTAGTAATGGACCAGCAGCTTCCTAGGCAGGATCTCTGAAGACTCAGGGTGGAGAGCATTTAGCCCATTTATCTTGAGAACTATGACAGTCAAGATATACTCCAATCTCTCATAGCTGTGAGACTTGCTTACATGTGGTGAAACAAAACATCTTGTTTAACTCAAATATTTTCCAGGAAAAAAACTTTTCCTTCAAAAACGAATTTCCATTTTAATTAACACCAGGTATGCATGTTTTGATTTTTCATGATCAAACTGAAGGATTGATTATTCACTGACATTTCATTTGAATCAGATAAATGCAAAATCTGGTTCTCATTTATGAGTGCAAGTTAAACAAAATTATCTTTACAATTCACCGCCCAATTTATGGTATATGGCTGTGAGCATACATAGCTGCATAATACAAAATTATTTTTAGAACTATGGTTTTTCTGTTAAAACTGTGTTAAGGTGGTCTTTGAAAGAGAAAGCTTACACTTGCCTATCACTCCTTACCTTAATCAAGAAATCTTGAACTACCAAGGACCTCTCTGTTTCTATAAAGATAAATGACTGAAAAAGAAAATCTAGTTCTTACCATTCCCTTGTTTCCCTATAGGATTTTGTTATTAAAAGGAGGACTGATACCTGAGATGACATTTTCTCTGTCCCCAGCAGAGATTACTGAGAATGGTGACACTTGGACTGCTGCAGTCTGAGCTCATCAGTCCTCTGGGATTCATCTCCTATTACCTCATTGGTGTCAAATATTGTTTAGAAATCAGTTCAGGTGACTTATTGTGTAGGAACATCTTTAATGTTTTTTCCCCTGGAGATCTGTAACTGTTCTCTTTCACACTACCATGTCTGTATCTTTTGTGATTTTACAATTACATCCCTGTGTAAACCATTTCATCCAAAGCATCTAACATCCAAACAGTGAACAAGGAATACAGGAATAGTATGCTGTGACGGTTACACAGGAAGAGAAAGCAAAATCTAGAATAAAGACTCCTCTTACTGATCAAGTTTGTAGGTCCCAATAGCATATATTTTCTGCAGAGTATCCTGGTCAAACTGCTCTGCTTGGAAGTGTGTTCGGGTGTACTCTTAGTGACCGCTTGAACACAGATATTGAACATTACTTCAAATGACATGACAGAGAAAAGTATATTTTAGTATTTAAGTTAGTGTGCATTTAAAAACAGCAACAAACAAACCTAACAAAGACAGTCCAAATCCAATACGTAGGGCATTTTCATGTTTATGTTCTTAAAAGCTTTTAAGACACCATGTTTAACTAACAGGCCATTTCAGATGTTAACAACCAACCTACTTTAAGGTGTTTATAGTATATAAGCATATAAAGATAAGAGCCCTATACTTCATTTTCTGAGTAGCAAAATGTGAAGTAATTCAAGCAGGAAGATTCTGGGGTAAGAGAATTGGTTGCATTGCAGCTGAAATAATGTTCTGCCTTTAGAGAGAAAAGTATAGAATCATAGAATTGTTTAGGTTGGAAAAGACCTTTAAGATCATCCAGTCCAACCATTGACTCTACTCTACCAGGTCTGCCACTAAACCATGTCTCTAAGCACCACATCTACATGACTTTTAAACACATCTAGGGATGGTGACTCAACCACCTCCTGGGGCAGCCTCTTCCAATGTTTGATAGGTCTTTCAGTGAAAAATTTTTAACTAATGTCCAGCCTAAACCTCCCCTGGCACAACTTGAACCCATTTCCTCTTGTCCTATCGCTAATTACTTGGGAGAAGAGATCAGCTCCCATCTCACTACAACCTCCTTTCAGGTAGTTGTAGAGACCCATAAGGTCTCCCCTCAGCCTTCTCTTCTCCAGACTAGACAATCCTAATTCCTTCAGCCGCTCCTCATAAGACATGTTCTCCAGACCCCTCACCAGCTTTGTTGCCCTTCTCTGGACACGCACCAGCACCTCAATGTCCCTCCTGGACTGTAGCGCCCAAAACTGAACACAGTACTCAAGCTGTGGCCTCACCAGCACTGAGTACAGGGGCACGATCACTTCCCTACTCCTGCTGGCCACACTATTCTTGATACAGGACAAGATGCTGTTGGCCTTCTTGGCTACCTGGGTGCACTGCTGGCTCACATTCAGCCGGCTGTCCACCAGGACCCCCAGATCCTTTTCTGCCAGGCAGCTTTCCAAACACTCCTCCCCAAGCCTGTAGTGTTGCACGGAGTTGTTGTGACCCAAGTGCAGGACCCGGCACTTGGCCTTGTTAAACCTCATGCAGTTGGCTTCAGCCCATTGATCCAGTCTGTCCAGATCTCTCTGCAGAGCCTTCCTACCCTCAAGCGGATCAACACTCCTGCTTAATTTGATGTCTTCTGCAAACTTACTGAGGGTGCACTCAATTCACTCTCTTCATACTGAGCCATTATGTTGTATGCTTCCAGAAAATACACGTATGCATGCTTATTAACATTTTCTAATTCAAATTTTTAATTGACTAGAAACTGCTCCTCTGACTGCATCTGTTTCTGTCAAATACCCAGATACTTCTCTTTATAATGCCCTTCCTCCACCAGAGATCCCTGAGCTAATTCATGACACTTGACATTAATCACATGCACAGATCAACAAAGACTTTGCTTTCATATAAAACTAATTTAGAACATATTTCTAAATTACTGCTTGTTATTGCAGTCAATTTAATTAGCTAGTTAATGACAATATCTGTTCATAATCCAAGTAGTCAAAAATACCGAGTTCAGTAATTAGACCATATAATTCCTTAACAACTCAATTTTATAATGGAAAAGTGCTGTGCTTTAAGTCAATTTTCTTCTAATACTCTACTATATTCAAAATTAGAAATTCCTTAGTGTATTCTTTTGACATTCAAAGCTTGAGAGAGAATATTTGGGTTAGAAAGCTCAGCTCCCCTCTGTATTCCACATTAAATTGTGTGTAAGGTATATTGCATTTTCTATCATTTGCCCAGACCTTACTGAGTATATCCTATTTATCTAAATACTGTGCTGAAAAATCTAGTTTAAAACAACTGAAAAAATTTAATCTTTGTTAGACAACTATAATGATAAAATAATTACAGACTACTCTAGCAAGTAATATTTGACCTTATAATCAACACAGACATTGAACATTATTTCAATCGATGTGACAAAGGAAGCATAGTTTAGCATTTAGGACTGTTTTAAAAAATCCCCCACAAACCTAACAAAGACAGCACCACAAATCCAGACTGACACTTATAGTAACCCATGGCAATGAAAAAAATCCTGTCAAAAAAGCATTAGAATAAGCTAATTTCATTTCTCCCAGCTGCCTGCCTTTCAATTCTTTATCCCTGCTATCAGGTTTGAATAAATTTCATCTCTCACACTACAAGTAATGAGCAGGCAATGACTTATGAAGCAAAGAGACCAAGTTGAGACAGAATTAGAATACAATTTTAATGAGACAGAGCTGAGAAAGTGGAAGTGTTACTCTTTTGACAGACTTGGCAAAATACCCAACATTATTTCAAATGCTCTTTCCTCTCTGTAGAGAAACTGTCATTTTTTAAAAAATGGGAATACTCAGGAGAATATTTAGGGGTACATTGTTAATGCAATTTAAGTGAAGAACTAGTTATTAAAGAATTTGCTTTATAGGGGACCAAACAGGACTTAAATTAAAATACACTAGAAGTCACACTGGATGACACACAAACAGAGGAATCTGATGTTCTGCTCAGCTGGTACCCTAACTTTGTCTAAGTCTTATGAACATATCATTTGTGCCCTCCCTTCAAGTGGTATTTAAATAACCATCTCCCAAATGGATTGCTTAATGGAACAAGTTGAAAGAATAGTAACTAGAATATACACGTACTGCCTTATTTCCTAAATATCCCTACCTAAAATCTGCATTTGCCTGCTTCATACTTCTTTCATACAGTAAGCTACAAACCAAGTTCAGAGTACAGGTTAAGCTTGCATGTTTCAGAGGTCTGAGACTCTGTCTGTACTGCCTTTTCCTGACAAACCTGAGATCATACTGGTTGTACTCCAAGCTAGCTGGAGGAAAGCCAGCTCTGATCCAAAATTGTGTAGCTACTTTAATGCCTCTTAGTAGGGCTTATTATCTTGGGCTCAGTACCATGCTAATGTGGTTACACAGCTTCTAGTCTGGACTAAATTCAGGTCCAGTTGGTTTGGAATGCGTTCTCATTTGCTTGCCTTCAGCTGTGTAGACATAGACTGACACAACCAAGCTTTGTCACTTTTTAGCACACAAAATCAGCTCATTCTCACTTAAAAATTGAAAAGAACGAAAATAATTTAAAAAGTACATTGAAATCCTTATGTAAAGTTAGTGAAACAAATCAGCAAGTCAGACTACGTAAAAGGGTGTATAGAAAGCGGTTACAGGAAAAAAAAAAATCCAATCCCAGTCTCAAATTTCACATGAATACAATTAATGACACCTAGTATCATTAATCAAAGGAGGGTGTGTAGTTTTCGCACATAAAAATTAAGAATTTTACAGCGTCAGGCAAAACATGATTCAATATTTCTAATAAACAATTAGTTCATGCACTCCCAACCCAAGATTTACAGTGTTAAAAGAGAAGACTAAGTTGTACATGCTATTGTATGAAGCAAAAATTCTAGAGTAGAACTGTACAAATTTAAGACCTCTTCCTTTTTGGACTTTTCTTTCAAATGTTATTACTCTATCTCATTTATATTCATTTACCTGAAATCAGTCTGACATTTCAAGTGGGTAAGTATTGACAGATATCGTGTTGAGGTTGAAGTTATTTTATTTCATGATTACATAGTGTTAAATGCTAGATTTATACAAATTAATAAGAAGGCTATAGCAGTCATCTGCCTCCTTAGCCTTACAGGAAGGCTTTTGACTGGGTTGAGTGTGTATTCTTGAAAAGGTAGCACATTGTATGGGGACAGTCAATAATTTTCTTTTATGTGGGTACTCTGTCAAAGCCAAGCTAAAGATGTCACTTTTTCAGTTTTTCGTTTAAACCTCCTTTCCAAATGAAATTGCTGACTTCATGATCTTAGCTACTTGGAGCAAAGTTACCTTCTGATTTTGCCTTTGTGTTTTCAGTACTTGCTTCCAGATACAGTGATCTGTGTAGTAATTCTTCAGATCTCAGATTCTTAAAGAAAGCTGCATTTATTTTTGCTGAAGAAAACCAAGGAGAATACTGAAGTTAGACAGTGTGAAAGAGAAATATACTGCATATTAAAACAGTAGAGATTTGCTTCACAGAGATATTTATCTCTGCTACAGTAATCTTCATGCTTAGCAAATTATACTCATTGATATTGCATGCACAACTGCATTGGTGGTGAATGGGCTAATGCATGGTATGATTGGAAGGGCACTGTTACCTGGCCCTGGAGAAGGGAAGCTACATCTCACCTGGTAGATTAGGGAAGACCCTTGAGCCATCATTACCCAGATGCACTCTTTCAAACTGCTCTCTCCAGTGAAGAGAAACACCTTTTATCTCAGCTGTCAGTAACCCCTATAGCCAGCAGGTCAATTAGATCAGCCTTGTATTGCTCTACATAACATCCAGCTCATGTCTCTAGGAGATCTCAGTTCTGCCTTGAATGAAATCAGCACTGCAGATGATCTAATCTGGATTAAGAAAAGTCTGAGGGAGAGAGTTGCTCACACAGCTGCAACACCCTAGATACTAGGTTTTCTGGTGGGCAGTCCACTGAAATTGGTGGTCAAGTATGTCTTACTGCACCCAGGAAACCACATTAGAAGTCAAAAGCAGTGGCACCTTTGTTCTGTATATTCCCATAATTTGTTCAATTTTATCCTGTCATGATGTTCTTACCTTGCAAGAGGGATCAGTACTGCCTGCCAAGCCAACCTAGTGTTGTTTGATGTCTGATGTGACAGCGGAACAATAAGGCATATATCACCCTAGGGTCTTCTTAATGCAAAACACTTTCTTAATCTTAGCCATAGGATTATGCAACAGTTAGAAAAAAACCTTAAATAATAAAAGGTAAACAGGTTAGGGAAAAAATTTGAAGCAAACTCCTCTTCCAGGAGGTCTTCTGTCTTTGGAACCAAGAGATTAGATGCTTCTGACTCATTTTCTTTATTAACCCTGAAATAACCTGATTATATGTCCATGTCCATGTCCATGTCCATGTCCTTGAATAATTCTGAAGTTTGTATTAATTCCTTACCCTCCTTCTGAGCACACACTGGTATGTGCTGTCAGAAGGCATTCCTGGTAAAAACCTACTGAAATAGTCATCCCACAAGGAGTCTTAGCTAGGAAACTGCAGGCAATGGTCCTCCAGACCTATTCATCAGGCCATTGCTGTGAGGTGGTTATAGTCACAGCCTTGTACTCATAGCCTTCTGGGCTACCTCTTGATGACACTGCCGGGGAGCTGAGACACTGTGTACAGAACGTATCCTGGTAGCCTCACTAAGACATAGGATCCCCATATAAGTAGAAGAAGCCCCCCAAAAGATTCAGAGAAATTATGCTTCAATTATTTTGAAAAGACAATGCAATGTTTAGAATATAAAGTAAAAAATCCAAACAAACAAACAAACACATGCACACCCGTAACAAACAAAACAAACTGACAGAACAAACAGTTATTAAGTTTAGCTGCTGTTTCTGTGGTATTTGGTTTTCTACTCATAATTATCCAATCTCTGGCACTCCTTAAAAAAGTTAATATAGCTAATAAGATCCTATCATCACTGCAAAAACTGTTTGATGAGAAGTTCTGCCCTATAGTATTAGAGGGCACGTCCATGTGTCTGAAGCTTTCAGTAATCATAAAAATCAACATTTTAAAAATGACAGATCATCTTTTTTTGTCTTTCAAGCTTGCTTTCTCCTTCCTAAGAGTCTTGGAGCTGTGATTCCCATCCATCCCATATCCGAAGCTGAAATATACTGAATTTGCATGGAAGAACTATGAGAGGCTGGGAGAGGACAAGAGAAGGTTTTACACAAAATAGAAGCAATGTAGTGTCTGAAAGGGCAGCTCACAAAGTATTTTCTCCTCTGTTGGCTACCTTTCAGAGATCTCCACAGCCTGCTGTTTTTCTTTATTCTACACAAATACAATTCAATCAGATACAACTGTATGAAGAGAGGTTTAAGAACATGAGAAAATTAGAAATACAAGCAGTTTTCATTGTTTTACTGTATTTTTTTTTCTTAATCCATTAAAAAGAAAAGCAAACAAGCATTGCCTGCTTCCTGCATCTCCACAGGAAAACCAATTATTGATCGGATCAGCATTCATGAAGGGGGAGTAGAAGAACAGCAAAGTAATCCTGCATGTACTAAGCAAGGTTTTAACTAAAAACTAACAGTGGTAGAGCACCAGATCACTGCTAAGTAAGAAAATGCCAAGAAAATGTAAAACAAAGTTTCTCTTCTCTCCGCCTTTGCCCTCCCCCACTGCTTCTGCTTTTCCTTTAGTGATTGCTTCCTGTCCATTTTTCCAGTGTGTAAAACATCTGTGATTTGCTGCAAGCAGTCTCTATTTATATTGAGAACTACACAGCAGGTGCCACTTAAAAAAAAAAAAAAGAAAAAAAAA
>VFFE01006779.1:1294236-1395160 GCA_008921705.1 Burhinus oedicnemus | reverse complement strand
CACAACTGGAATACTGTGTCCAGTTCTGGGCTCCCCAGCTCAAGCGGGACAGGGCACTACTGGAGAGAGTCCAGCGTAGGGCAACAAAGATGATTAGGGGATTGGAGCACCTCCCTTATGAGGAAAGGCTGAGAGAGCTGGGACTCTTTAGCCTGGAGAAGAGAAGGCTGAGGGGAGACCTTATTCTTACCTATAGGTATCTAAAGGGTGGGTTGAAGGAGGGTGGAGGCAGACTCTTTTCAGTGGTTGCCAGTGACAGGATAAGGGGCAACGGGCACAAGCTGGAACATAGGAAGTTCCATTCAAACACAAGAAAAAACTTCTTTATGGTGAGGGTGACAGAGCACTGGCACAGGCTGCCCAGGGAGGTTGTGGAGTCCCCTTCTCTGGAGATTTTCAAGACCCGCCTGGATGCAGTCCTGAGTAATGTGCTCTAGGCATTCCTGCGTCAGCAGGGGAGTTGGACTAGATGATCTCTAGAGGTCCCTTCCGACTCTGAAAATTCCGTGATTCTGTGATTTCATCCCAGTGTCTTAAATGTCTGAACATTTTCTCCAGGTGTATCTTTTTTATAAGGAGAGCAACGAAAATGCTCATGAACCTGTTCAGAAACTAAGAATTAGTTCTGGTCCATAGTGTTGCCCCAGTGTGTATTAGCTGCACATTTTTTTTGTTATGTTAAAGTATCAAGGTATAGTGAGTGGCCTTATTCCTTGGTGTCTGAGGGGCAATCATGTAATTTTGATATGTCTTTTAGAAAATTATTTTCCTGGATTTTTTCCAGTAATGACATCCCCCCTCCCAAGTATTATTGACTATCTTTCTATCTGTACTTCTCAATTAGTTTTGAAGAATGTCATTGTGTACCCTGAGTCTGGGAAGTGAAGTAATCAAGTAATATTCAGAATCACTGGGCCATGTAATATGATTATGAATGTTTACCTTGTAATTCTGCTATAGAGGAGAATCAAAGCAGTGGGAAGGACACACGGAGAAAAATTCCAAAATGAGCTCTCAGAAGTTTATCCTTCTGAAATTAATATTCCTTACTGCAAACCACGTTTGCAGTTACAGAGATTAAAAATAACAACCCTTTTGTGCTTTACAGTAAAGCTTCTCTTTTAACTTAATAGATCAGGTAGTAATTTTTCTACCCTTACTTGATATTGTCAAGCTTGCTCAAAACTATCGTATTAGATGTGAAGCTACCATGGGAGAATGAACCAAAGAATTTTGGAGGAAATTTTTGGTTAAATCTTTTGGGCAGGTGGATACTGGTGATGCATTTGGTTCTATGAAACACTGAGGTTGCCTGGTGCTATACAGCAGTAGCAGAAGAATGTTAGATTAATTGATGCCTTGTTTGTGCTCACAGTGGCTCTGTAAGAGAGAAAGACTAGGGATAAATTGGAAAAGAATTAAAAACGAGTGTTCAGAGACAATGAGAAACAGAAAACAACTGGACCTCAGAAAAGCCATAGGCTACATAAGGATTGGGTTGAGATGAAGAGTCTGAGAAGAATATGGGATTCTGGTGAAAAAAAGCGTCTTCAGAGATATGAGCTGCTAAAGTTATTCTGAAGATTAACCTGAATGCATGACAAGTAGTGTATCTGCTGGGAGGTCATTTCAGATCCTAAAAATACCTTGAAATGAGCAGAATTTTTTAATTAAAAATTGTGTGCGTATGAATAATACCAAGAACACTAGACTGAGGAGAAGCTATTAGAGTTTATAGGCTACAAGTTGCCATATCTACTGATATCAGTGATGATTCAGTCACCCTCTTACACAAACATAATTTATGAGGTTCTATTTTTGTCCACAGAACCTGATGGTGTTCTTATAGGGTGGCTATGATTTAAGAGAGTACATATCTCCCCGTCAGCAAGTGAAGCAAAGTGGGTGGGAGAGAGGAGGGAAGGGAAGGGAAGGGAAGGGAAGGGAAGGGAAGGGAAGGGAAGGGAAGGGAAGGGAAACCTTGGTTATTAAACAGAGTACTATTTTGGCTTACCAATAACAAACCTGGGGAAATTTGGAGAGAAAGGACTGTTTTCCTCAAAGCCTTTATGTATCAAAATTTATGATTTCATCCAGCAGAGGTCATTTGAGAGTGTATCTACAGAGTGATGCAGAGGAGTACTGTGATGCCGACTGTGTTTTCCTATGAAGCAGCCATCCAGGACTTCTTTTACAAGCCACATTTGTCTTGATCAATGATAGTGATACAAATTGATGAATGATAGATGATACAAATTGGTGAATGATACACGATACAAATTGGTGAATGATACATGATACAAATAATGAATGATACATGATAAAAATCAGAGGGGTAGAGGGTGAGGAGCTAGTCACTACACTGAGATGGGTAGGTGGTACCAGAAACCCCTTCCAGAGCTAAGATTAGCCTGTGTTTTTTCCCTTTACCACTTCATATGTGGCAGATTTCATAAGAAATGTATATAGCACATTTCTATACTTCAAATCAATAAACAACTCTATATTTTTGTGGTGTGTTCAGTCTAAAAATTGTTGAAAGAGACAGAGTGAGTTTTTGCCTTCCCAAAAAATGATGAGAACAATTTCTTTCTAATTTTTGCTGTCACTGTCACAAGCTACATTATTAAGAAAAAGCTATTCTGGAAAGTGGAATGAAAACAAGAAATATTTCCTCTCTGAAGGTAATGATTGCTATTAAACATAAAACCCCAGAGTAATGTGAAGGTCTAGGATGATCATGTAATATGAACACTATATCTCGCCTAATGTCTAAGGAGTGATTTTCATGTGTTCGAACAAACCCTGTTTTTTTTCAGTATTTCCCACATTACTATGTTTTGGACAGCTGCATACCTTAATGACCAAGCCTCTGACTTGTAATCTATGTCTCCTTATTACCCATGAGTGGGATTCAACTGTCTCAAGTTAGGTACAGATGACTATTTATAAGTGATTAAGTATTACACAGATTTATCTTGCCAGTCCACTCTTCCCCAATTCCCAAAGCTCACTTAATATTTAAATCCATCTGTAGAATTGAGATGTAAAGTTTTATGCATTGCTTATGGTGAGGGCTTGGCTTCTAAAGTGCAGCGTGCTGGATATACAGGTCACTTAGCTCTCTGTGAAAACTCAAAACGAATATGGTGATTTGAATTTCTGCCACTAAGTTTCACACTCGGCAAAGGTGGTTTTAACGTCCACAGACAACTGCATCTTTATGACGTTTCTGCTGTCCAGCAGTGGTTTGATTTTCTCAGGCTCCACAAGGGGTGATTTTGTTGCTGGAGTTTGGTGTCTGTTTCCGAAAATTTCACAAAAACCAGACCAACTTACATCTGATTATGGTATAAACACAAGTGAAAAACTAAAATAGCCATTTCATTTCCTACACGCCCACTTATTTGGAATCAGTAGGCCCAGATCCTTCTTTCATAGGAGACAGTTCACATTCTTTAACAGAACACTAGAAACGCAGGACGCAGGAGTTTGTCTTCCGAAGCCAATGGCAGTTTTGCCATTAATTCTGAAGAGGCACACTTTTTATTGCTACTCTAGTGAATGTTGAGTGCCTTCCTGAACATAGTCATGCAATTCCACACCACAGTACAGTGTGGGGTATTGGGCAGAGGCCCATCTGTAAGGTCCACTTGTTCGTACAAGTCTGAATGAATTGACAGGAGGAAAGACTCAACTGTCTTTGACTTACAAATCATTACACTTACCTCCAGGATACGGTGCCCCTGCCTGAGAGTACCTGGAATGATGACTATTCCAACTCATGCTCCCTGAGTTGAACTTCTTTTCAGATTTCAGTCTGTGATTAGTAGCTTCTGTGCTGTGTTTCAAGTCCTCCTTTCTTAAGGTAATTTTGGTGAATTCTTCTGGCATCTCGTTGATGTATGTCAAATTTGGTGAGGAATTTCCTCACCGAGAAGCAAAAGCTGAAGACGTTGGTCCTCCATAATTACCTTACATCAAATGCGTAGGGCACTCAAGCACAATCAAAGGCAAAGTGGAAAACCCTTGTGAAGCAGAGGAAGATGGTTTTCTGGAATTCTTGATTCAAGTTCATGCTTATGGAGCTTCATAACCTTATGGAGAGTAAAAATCCAGACATACATCAGCTATTTACTCTTATACGAAGCTTTGCCTTCTGCAGGGATGTAGTCCTGGCCTGGGAGTCTCAAGGGAGCCTTCAACACTGCATTTTCAGTGTTTGAGTAGGAATGCTTTTGTTCCTTGACTCTAACAGTTAGGGTGGCAAGATGCCCTACTTGATCAGTGCAGCCACACAACAGACAGCCATGATGACTTTCTCCTCTGGAACTGGTAACAAGAGGAAGAATCAAGGAAGCAGGTCTTCCACCTCTGGTGTCTATGCACTGAGTAATAATGGTTGCAATCCAAAACTCACTCATCATTGTGTGCAACTTTTAACAGCTTAATGTTGAAAAACAAAGTGGTCCGAGACAGTTTCTTCTCTTTTTACTTAAAGGGAAACAAAAAACCCCCTTGGTCTCTGCTTTTTAAAACAATGTCTTTCTGTTTGGCTTTTGTCCCAATCTTTTACCATTTGAAAGTTGGCAGGTAGCAAAATAGGGCTACTCTAAATGCCAAATGAATTTCTTATGTGTACCGAAAATCATGTAATGTCTGAAATGGGCTGGTGTGCAAGTAGAGACTATTTTTGACATTCTGTTGGTCCTGGGTAACAGTTTGCTAATAAACAAGCATACTAGCCAAATTTACTTAAGTCAGCTGTTTTATTGACCATCTTTTAGAGGGGGGGGGGAAAAAAGCAAACCAAAACCTTTAAATAAGAACAATAGTTTATTAGAACCAGAAAATATTTATTGTTACAAATAGAGTATCTAAAAGAAAATTAGGTACTGTCTTCTACAGCGACACAGCACTCAGGTGTAATAAAATTGATGAGTCCATATAATAAAATTTATGGATCTACAGTGAATTCAATTTATTTGAATATGCTCAGTTATGTTTTTGTTTATTCCCATAGCAGATGTTTAATTTACAAACTAGGCAATTACTACAGCTCTTCCAAACAAATAAGAACAGATTAGTCAAACGTTCACATCAGTTTTTATGTTTATCATTAGTTTTATGATGCATCATGAATATTCAGTGTTAAGAAAAAGCTATCATTATGATACCTGGAAAACCTTAAAATGATGTTTTGCTTCTCCAAATGGTGTTTCACCCTCTTTGAAAAGGCTGCTAATGTGTGTTACTACAAGCTGGGTATATACGTTAATAGGGATTGCTTAAACATCTCCCTGATGTTTCACAGAGATTAGCTTTGTATTCACAATGCTTTAGTATGGATGTGTCCAACTTTGTTATATTTTCCTTACATGAATAAAGGAATTTTGCTTTCCCTTTCAAGAGAGAATTCTTGAGACTGAAGTGGTTTTTTTACGAGACAAAGCAAACATACCAAAATAATACCTCTTCCTCTCCCAAAACAAATAACTGCCTAGATATTTGTCTTGAAGTTTCAGGTAAAATCAATGTCATCCAACTGGCCTTTGACTTGCTTCGTGTTTCCTGGAATATATCCCATGGTAGAAGGAAACCATGTTATCAACAGAGATGCCATGTTGCATGCTGCATACTCGTTAGAAATGCATACTAACCGATGGACAGGAAGCTATTACTCAGCAGTTTGGTGGATTTTTTTTCTTATTGCTAAACTGACAGGAATTCATAATAAAAAACATAGTGTCTGTCTATTATTGAGGGTGTGTGTATATGTGCACGTGTGCATAAGCACAGACATGCCTTAGAAAGAAAAGGTATCCCATGTTTCGTTTTCTTTAAATGAATTACAGTCTGCTGAGTTTTATATTAGAACAGAAAATAAGCCTCAGTTTCTTGTCCAGATTCCTATGATACATCATTCACTTACACCATTTTGACAATGTGCCATTTTCATTAATTGCCGAGCGAAGAGAAGGTTTTAGGGTTAGATCAATTTACTAAGATGAATTCTTGTAGGAATATTATCAGTAGAAATATGCTTTGCAGCGCAAGATGTATGAAATGGTATAAAAGATTTCTGTGGAAAACAAGCACCTATTGTTAAAGGTGATCACTATTGTAAAAAATTAGTCTTTACTCACTTTGTTGACAACATTCTTTGTTGACAACAACACTCTCTTGACAACAACAAAACATCTGCTTCCTCTTCATTAGTTACAGTACAAATTTGATTACAAACTTTATCCTTAAAAATAGTTTCAGAATAAACTTGTATAGTGTTATATAGCCTTTGAATCTATAACATTACAGGATTCTTTGGATGTGAAAATTATAATTTTTGGCCTTTTCTTACCTCCCCAGTTCTAAGTAGAATTTCTAAGACCTTTGCCACTGCAAAAATACAAATAAAAGAGTGCTTTCTGCATCAGAAGCATTGGAACAGGCTGCCCAGGGAAGTGGTGGAGCCACCATCCCTGGAGGTATTTAGAAGATGTGTAGGCATAGTGCTTAGGGACATGGTTTAGTGGTGGACTTGGCAGTGTAATGTTTATGGTTGGACTCCATGATCTCAAAGGACTCTTCCAACCTAAATTATTCTATGATTCTCTTCTATGATGTGTCCAATATACCTTGAGCCTAGTTGCACCATTTGTATATTCTTCCTGGAGCGAATGTAGTTTGTTAAAGTGATTTTCCTGCTTAAATTGAAACCTGAGCATTTCCAGGACAACAAACTGCTGCCAATTCATTCTGAAACCCTCCTTATTCCTCCTCTGAAAGTTCCAACAAACATCGTTTCTCAATTTCACAGAGAATTTCACAGGGAGGAAGGTATCTTATTAATAATATATCATAATGTTGAGCTGCAGATCTGGAACATTAAGACTACATTATGCAAATAGCCATAACATCAAAAAGGAGGAACTGTGCTGATAAACAAGTACACATAACTACTGGATTTCCTCCAGAACAAAGCAAACCACTCTAATGAGAAACAGTTCGTTGGCAATTTAATTTTCAGTAAGTGGTAGTGTGTGAGTACATTTATATCACAGAGCATGCTTTCTGAGAGTAAGTACATATTATACTACATGGAAAAAATGTATGTGTACATACTGGCAGATGGGACCATGTACAGGTTTATGTAAGAACTCAGACAAAAATCACACCACAAATAATGCCAAGTCACAGTGTGAGACTGAACTGGGAGGGAAAAGCATTGACCAGCAACTTTGTTCCACAACTCACTGCTAATTATTCTAATACTACAACCACTCCCATAGTTTCAGTCTGTTTCCATAGAGTCTGAGCCTCTGAACACTATAAAAATGATCAATTACTTTGAACGTCTTAATGAGGAAAATGCAAAGGTTGTGAAGCTAAGCACTCCAGTCAAGAAATTAACAGCCAAGGTTGCTTGCACAATCTTAACTCTTGCCCTTTATGAATATATATTATAGTCTTTACCTGCAGATTGCTTCTTAATGTATTTCACACTTTTCTCCAGGTTGTATATTTTAGTCTTTTGCAGTGATAATGTGCTATCCATTGAACAAGCTATTTTTGTTTTGTTATTTATGAAACCTAACTCTGACAGGAATGCATTATTTTAGCATTTCAACAGTTGTTTCTGGAACAAATACCATTAGCAACGTAATTGTTAGCACTTTTCTTTCAATATAGCTACTTTGGTTTTTTCCCTGTGATTTGCTCTGTTTTCTTCCTTTTAAGACTTGATATATTTCCATAAAGCACTGGGCTGGGTTATATTCACAAATTGTTTTTTTTTTAATTATTTATTCAAAAGATCTTTCTTTAAAATGCAACCAGCAGACTTAGCTGTGGAATTCCATCAACGTAGTGGTCAGAGGTAGTGCCACTTCTTTTTTCCTATACAATGTCCATCTGCTTATGCATCCAAGGAACATGCTAGTCTCTGCAGCATGTCATTGCCAGGGAGAAAAGAGGTTACTCTCCAGCAACGAATACACTCTACAGAGAGTGACGTAGCAGCAATGAAAAGAGGAAGGAAGAATAAAATCACAAAACCCCATTCTGATCTGCACAGATGTTTTGTCTGTTCTCTCCAAAGAAAGAACTCTGATTTAATTTCATGTATATAGAGCTTTATCCCAGATGACTCAAATCGGTGAAAGACTTTTTAATTGAAAGGGTCAGCTCTATGGTTAACTCTTTGGGGAAAGACTGCAGTCTGTAAAATGCATAGAAAAAATGTAACTTTCATTAAAAGAGCTTAATGAGCTGTGCAACCTCAAATCTTAAAATCTCTTTGATTTGTATGCTGGTTGCCGCTAGTCCCTTTCACAACAGGGGCGGGGGGGGTGGGGTGGTGGGGGTGATACTGCAGCAATAGTACTTGTTTTTCTCTGGCTGCCATGCTCTGCAGGGCTCATCAGGGACGGGATGGACATACAAAGCCAGTTTCCAGATAGTGCCAGTCAGTGTAGTGCCTTAAAGTACGTGGAACTATAATGCATGCCATCAGCTGTTACATAATCTCTATTTTTTTCCTCTGGAGATTAGTAAAATGATCTCATCGCTGTAGTGTTCACTGGAGGATGTTTGCAATGTTATTACTGCTGTGGCTAGTTTTACACTGGGTAATGTGTTAGCTTTCCTTGCTTGGAGATCTAAATACAGACCATGGTACTTAAAAACAGAATCGTTTAATGACTGACCAATGTGAGTAAGGAAATTTCCTTCCAGTATCATTCAAGGGATGCTGAAACTGAGACAGCTCGTTAGCACTGATGACCATCATATGTGCTTTCCTCAAAAGATCTTGTTGAAAATGACTGTAGGAGAATTTACCAGCCTGTGACACGGGGTTTGCCTTCCCCACCAAAGGCACTTTGAAGAAGCTGAGTTACATCTTTCCCATTAAACTACGTGAACAATCCTAAGGCAACAGAGGAAAAGCAAACAGCCCTTTTCACGGCTCTGTGCAGCGAGCTCTCTCGATGAGCTGACCCCAGAGCAGCTGCCAGGTATCCAGCCTGGCCGCTGCCCCGTCCACCTGCTCTCTGCTCTGTACCAGGCTCCCGCTGACTGGTTCACAAAGAAATGGCCAGGTGTTTGCCGCCCGCTGGCCTGGCCACATGTTGGCTGCCAGTTACCGGGCTCCTGCTGCCCTGTTCACCTGCTGGCACCGAGCTGCTTTCCTGATGCCCCGCGTCCCCTGCTGAGTGGCAGGTGGTATCCTCTCACCCTGTTCGCCTTTTTCTACTCTTCTTTTCTAAATGCACGACTCTGCTTTTTCTCTTTTGCTTTTCTGAATGCAAAATACATACACATGCACGCACACACGCATACAGTCACATCTTCTCTGCCCTTCTGCCTGCTCTTTTCCTGCCCCTGAATGTGCTTGAATAAGCTGGTGTGGAGCAGCGGGTTCCATTTAAGATCCCAGCTGCACGCTGACATTATCAGTGGTGTCAGTTTGTAAGCGCATCGACAGTAATTGTTGCTGAGGCAGCAGGTTTGGCTGTGAGATTCAACAAGCCCCGTGATTCTTTCCACACGAGAGCTTCAGAAGCAATGCTTTGAGTAACTGCAATTTTTTGATTCCCTATAGAATCCAAAAAGTACCTCTGGGATTTTTCCACTCTGTGTACCTCAGGGTGGAGATTTCTCCTATGAACACAGCTATTTAGAGAGGAAATTAAAGCAAACTAGAACAGATCTCACTGAACAAACAGTCATTGCCTTTTTTTTTTTTTTTTTAGCTGGCAAAATGAAAAAACAAAACACACACGTACCTAACCCACTCTGTTACATACACCAGTACAGTTTATCAAGCCTTTATCCAGAGAAGCTAAATCCTACTGTGAAAATAGGAGTAGATTTAAACTTCTCCGGCCGTGGACACAGTCGCATGTGATGCAATAAAGTAAAAAAGAGCAAGATAGTGCTAATGTAAGATATGCAGCTTGAAGCTAACCAAGTATTAACGTTAGATTGACTGTCCTTTCTTTGCATGAAATCTAAATTAAAGTCATCTTGGCTGGAACAATAACATGTTGCACAGTCCTCTGTGGATGCAATGAACAGCCCATATGGTTAAGACTGAAAATACTGTACTGCTTGTGTTATGAGAGATACCATAGGGCCCAAAGACAGACTTGCTTCAAGTAATACATGCATAACTACACCATATATTCTGTGGAAATCTATGGGGCTCTTTGCAGACTGAAATGTTACTAAACATGACAGAGTCAGTCCTGGGAACCAAATGCAAAATCTAGATATGGGAGGGTATTTAATACTAGGCTCAGTATGTAGAATATTTCAGGCTGCTTGCAAATATGACTGATTTCAGATACAAAGCTTAAGCCGCACATTGGGAGATTAGTATTTTGGCTAGCTGGCCATTACTGTAATTTCTGATAAGAACCAGAGTAATTAACCTACGAGATTTCTCGTGTATCTAGAGCCACAGGAATGGTTAGAAAAGCTTTAAAGGGCACAGAAAGCACAGAAAATATATAAGTATTAGACAACATTTAAAGTATGAAGTCTTTCTGATCCTATTTGTTGGGGGGGGGGTTGTTGTATTTTTTTCTTTTTTTTTTAATTAGTGGCTCGGGATTTTTTTTCGTTATGATTGGTTGAGTGAAGAGGTTTCATAGGTGTTAAATCTGTTGGTCATCAAATAGAGTTTTTCACATACCGTGAGTTGCTGTCAAACTTGGAGACAAATGCATCCATCCAGGCTTGTGGAATTTTGTAGCACGGACACAGATAATTATTACAGCCTTTATTTGGTGGTTAGGCTGTAAGGGTTGAATTTATAATGATCTCACAGCCAATATCAAGTAGCTTTGTGCAAAGAGATATTATTGTGTGCAGATAGTCCTTGGAAGACGGTCTTCTAAGCTGAATCAGGAAAAGGAGGAGCAAAGGACAAGGTTGCAAGGAATGTTATGACCACGTGCTGAGTCACGCAGTCAAAGCTTGTCTACGTCTGGGCGGCTCTCCATCTCTGCAAGTGCATTGACTTTATGGCTGTGGCCTTAAGATGCGCTGTCGCAGACGCAGATGTGACCATTTAAGCCCCTGTTAGTTTAAAAATGGGAAGCTCTGTAACCTCTCTGAATTGGTGTCTCTGTCCGACAGATTTGTTTACAGGTGTTTTACAAGCCAAAAGTCACCTAGAGTGCCGAAGCAGCTGCTTTAATCAGGTAGAGACAGATGATTGCTTTAATGACTAGGGCAACAGAAACTGTGAGAGGCTTGTAGGACCTTTTCTTTCATTAGTCATTGTTTTATTTCACATCCAGAGAAATTTTTTAAAAATATGAGTAAGAGAATGAAGCTACTTTATACTGGATGTTGTGGTGGGAATTAGTGTTTTCTTAAACATGGTCTCTGAAAATTATTTTCTATAAGACATCTCTGACTAGGCATTTTTTGACAGTTCATTTAACCTTTACAAATAAATAATAAATGGAATTTTGGCAAACAGTAACATCACCTCTAACTAAAACTGATATCTGTCTCATTTAAAACACCAGGAGACAAGAATCTTGCCTGAATAATTTATAAATCTTTAAACAGCTATTATCATGTAAAACACAAACAGTGCTGCTGTCTATGAGGAAACCCCAAATCCTCACAAAACTGTGGGTTTTTTTCCAAAGTAATGAATCTTATGAATTCATAATTTTCCCTCACAGCAAATTTGGGTTTTTCTGAATTATGTTGCTTCTTTTATAAAGCTGTGCTAGGACACCAGCACTTGTTCTTTCAGCTGCTGGAGGGAAAAATAAAACTTAAATAAGGAAGTGGCTATACACCTGGATCCTGCTGCCTGGACCAAGTGTGTATGGTTTATTAAATGTTAGGGATAAATTAAATTTCCAAGCAGTATTTTTAAAAGGAAAAATAACCCCCAAACCTCTATTACTAGTATTATATGTAAAAAAGACCTCTTTTCAGAGTTTTTGAATTCAGAATTCAGCCTTCCGTCACCTGAATCTCAAATTTGCACAAGCAACAGCTACTTGTATATACTGGCCACCTCTCACTCATATTGACTGATAGTGAGGAAAGATTACTGGCTGTTTGGAATGGATGTAATTAATGACTGCATCCTAATTTATGACTGCAAAATTGAAAGGAAAAAACCTGAAACAAACCCTAATCAAACAGCCTTTAAACGTGCATATGGCATGCATGTATATGTGTATAGTAAAGACTAGGTAGCCTGATCTCACTTCTGTTAAAGCCCCATATTGTGCATATGTTGGCGATTCTATATACAGCAGAAATGATGCAGTGGATCCTTAAATATTAATGAGAACTAGCTGTTACGGTATCTTGCTGCAGTACCTCCCACTTGCTCCACAGATACGGAGAAGTATTAGATTTGAAAACAGACATGAGCTGATGAAAATCAAAACAATCTCTCCAAGCTGCCCCCACCCCTAACTAGCAAAATATCTGCTTGTAATGTGTCATTCTATATTTTTAATTTCCCTAAGCTAAGCATGCAATTTTATTTGTTATTGATTGCCAACATCACTTGACATTTTTCTTTTTAACCGTGAAATAATAAAAAATATTAAAAAAAACCAGTTTCATAGTGGTTCAGAATTCATATTTCTGTGAACCTTACTATAGTCATAACCCCCTTCCTCATACCTCCACTAGTTTTCCATCTGTAAAGGTTTTAAATGTTGACTGACGCTCTGTCACTCCTAATCCTGTAGATTACCTGTACACCACTCCCCTCTCAGTGGATTCTTCTTCCTAATATATTGCAGTAAGTTATTTCAGCAGAGTTTCTTATGACAGATTTAGGGTTTTTACATGAAAAAGAACTTATTTTTTAGCATAGGACACCTGAGAGACAGAAGTGTCTTTGAGAAAAGAGACGAAGGAAAAGATCAGCATTCAGTATCTTAGCAGCAGCACCGCAGGAGGAAACTTGGGCTCATAAGTTTATACTTAACTCTCGGTGGATCTTAATCAAATGTTGTAGATATGTTGTGCTTGGCTTCTGGGCTTGTAATGAAAAGAGCTTTGTGCAGGCAGAATTTAGATTAAAATAACCTTCTTTTTTTTCCTGATAATATTCAGAGTTGTCATTTCAGCAGAAAGTGAGCCTAAACTCAAGTTTGTAATAGAAACACAAAACTATTGTATTCGATAACAAAGACTGTGATGCTATTGAAATGTAACTTCTGTAAAAGGGAGCATTTTCTTTCCCCCTCACACAGAATGGAAGACGTGCTTTCCCTTGAATTTCCCCTATTTTCTCACCTCCTAGCCTTGGACTATCTGTCCTCTACTACTTGGAAATCTGGAATGATGAGCAGAAGGTCAAAACTTGCATCATCAGGAGTATAAAAAGAGAATCTTTTATGTGTGTTAACATTCAAAATGTCTGCATTGTTTTTTGGCATTTTAAAATGGGAACCTCATCGTGAGTTCCTTTAATGATTTTTTCTGGCGCTGAGACCCTTCTATGTTTGCAGGCTTTTTCTTTTCTTGACTCCCAAAGTATAGACACTCTCAAGGTTACAACAGGCTGTAATGGCATGGTGTAACCAGCTCTCATTAAAGGACAAGTATTGTGCTGGCTGAGGAACAGAGCAGGGCAATTCCTGAGAAAAGAAGTGTTGGTTCTTCCCTGACTTCCCTCTCCATAGCAGGACCATTGCATTTCCTAGGCTCTACCGTTCCACTCCCCAGATGTCTCTTTGAAGTGCCAGCCCTCGGGACCTTACAGAGAGACCTTGGCTGGTCACACACAACTCAGCCTCCATCCAGAAAGTGAATGCGCGTGGTGGAGTGGTGCTGGGAGCGTGGAAATGCACCCCTTTACTGTGCGAGCAGCCCAAACTGGCGTGTTGCTGCCCTGCAGGGCACTGAGCACTGCCTCATGATGACCTTCAGAGAGTAAAAATAACAAACCCAAGAAAAAAAGGGAAGGTCCTGCTGCCTGGAAACTGCTTTCATAAACTAACAGCTAGAAGCAAAGAAAATTTTGTGTTGGAATTTTCAGGGTTTGATTGTCTTATTTACTTGCATAGTTATGAGGATCAAGTTACAACACCTGTATTTACTTGGCGTCTCACAATAGATATTCTCACTATACCCTTACCTGTTCCTTTATTGCTGTTACTCTTTGCCTGTAAGTGTACCTACTGTTCTCGTTGCTACTGGAACATGAAGAACATTATTCATTCTATGGTTAAAATCCCTCTTAAATCTTTTAGCTTAAATGTATCCAGGATAGTCTACGTTCATTTGTTTTTGCACTATAATTATCTGTTTGTTTAACAAACACTCCTCCAGTATTTACCCTCTGTTTTGTTTAAAAACAGCTGTTATATCTCATTTAAGCCCCTTTCTATGCTAAAGAAAACAATGTATTTTAAACATCTCACAGAACAGACTCTCCTTCTTCCCTACTAGTTGTCCTATTGAAGTTCATTTTTCTTGATTCAAAATGCTTTCTGATCATGTCAGTTCACAGAATCATAGAACCACAGAACAGCCCAGCTTGGAAGGGACCTTGAAAGATCATCTGATCCAATCTTTTGTGGGAAAGGGAGACCAAGTGAGGTTACCTAACACCCTGTCCAGTTGCATCTTGAAAACCTCCAGGGATGGGGACACTACCACATCCCTGGGCAGGTTGTTCCAGTGACTGATTTTTCTTACTGTAAAAAAATTATTTCTTATATCGAGGTGAAACCTCTCCTGGTGCAACTCGTACCATTACTCCTTGTTTTCTCCATGTGGCTCCTTGTGAAGAGAGAGACTCTGTCTTTTAAGTACTGGAAAACTGTGATGAGATTCCCCTTCTGTTCTCTTCTCCAGGGAGAAAAGACCTAATTCCTTCAGTTGATAGATTTAATTTACAAAAGGATGATTAGAATGTGTGCAACTACATATATTTCTTCCTTTATGGCTAGTAAAATCCATCCATTGCTTTATTATTTCTTTTCTTTCTTCAGAGAAGGTTTTGTATCACAATCCCCAACTGCTAAGGAAGAGTATAACAAATGCAAAAAGAAAAAAAGTTTAAAGAAAATCTATACTTCTTATTCTCAACACTGAAAAGTCCTGAAAGAGCCTTAAAATAGACCTTGAGCCTAGACTATAAAGGCTTACAGTTATTCAAAGGATGTTCTAAGTTTTCCCCAAGAGGTTACATGAAATCAGTTTGTGTGTCCGAGAAACTGAAGTCTCCCATGCATATGGGGAGAAATGAGGAATGTTCAGATTGAGCTATTTCTTAGTGTTAATTTTCCTTGATCATATTAATTACCACTCTTTTCCATCTAAGCTTTCTACATGCAACATTTATCCAAAGACATTATTTGAGCATGCAGAGATGTACCTCCTGTTCCTGAAAACAGCCATAGTTACTCTCAACATACGGAATTTAAACAGTACATACTTCCAATGAGTTTGTTTATATTTGCATTAATATACTGTACAATATTTGCCAGTTCTACTTTGGCTATAAAGACACCATTACAGGATTTGGAGGACGTACTTTTTAATATTAAATGGAAATAAAGAAACATTAGTGTAACATTTAGTCTGAGTAATCAAGCATACACAAGTCAGGAGATTCAAAATATGAAGGTATGCAGTGCTAACTCAATTTAAATTGCTCATCCTGTAATTTTATGTCATGCATTATTCAGATTCATACTTAAAAGTGAAAACAATGTAAAATACAGTTGTTCAAACAGATCACGTAGACCGAGTAATGTTGCTTCACAATCTAGATGAGAACTATAAAGGCAGTGCTCAAATCCACAAGGTTAAATTCAGATTAGGGAAAGTAGTTTAGAATCACTGTAGGAATTAGAGTTTATGACACTGAGATGTCTGGATCATTCCTAGGAGATTTCTGCCCAAGCTGTCAGATAGCTTATATTTATAAAACTCCTATACAAAAATTGAAAACAAAGAAAGTATGTTTTTTTAGATACTCTGAGCGTTCTCAAATATCTTTGAACCTAATATGCAAAGCGAAAGGTAGCCTTTAACTACTTAGAAAACATTGTAATGTCACCTTCTTTTATGCCTTAGAAGTAATTACCCAAGAATATTTTCTTGTCACAGGAATAAGTTGGTTTCAGTAAAGCCAAACCTTCTTTGAACATTATCATGTCAAAAATCAAATCAAAATTACCTCTGCCTAAAAATATCAAACGTCTAAAACTCGCTTAACACAGGTAGGGTCTCAGTTGCCCATATTTAGGTAATTAGATGCCCTGGGATATTTTCCTTCCTTCTCAGCTGATTCTTTACAGCAGCACGAGTCTTTCGTATGTCCCAGGATATACCTGTCAGCCCTTTGGTGTGCCTCTGATACTCTGGAGCATCTGAAGAGATTTCTTCACACTAACACAGGATGAATCCTTCTCTGGATGTTAAACTTAGGACAAATTCCTACAACCAGCCTTTGTTCTTTCAGACATTCATATTTTAACTTAAGTCTCAGGATGAGATCCATATCACCTATTTTAGAAGTTCTGTGATATGTATCTTACCAATTTCTCAGCCTGAAAAGAAGACAAGATGATTGGAAGAAGCTTGAACATTTCCATACCACATTGTTTCTCACACAGCAGCATGCATAAAAAAGCATTGATAATTTCCTTGTGTACTTGATAAAGCCAGTGTAACCTTAGCCACTCTTCAGGCTTATTTAAGGCTTAATATTATGTTCATACTTTCCTTTTACGTCCTCTTTCCCTCTACATGATCAGCAACGGATCTCTGGAATGGAAAGGACACTGAAAAAGGCCATTGTAGAGGTAAATTCCCTGCCCTCGAAAACAGATACAACCTGATTAATTCCAGGGAAATTGTTTCACTGATTTGAACTGTTATTCTGAAACGATATTGGTGTGTATCACACCAGCATGTAATCCAGTATTTATTGTTTGTGCACATAGTGCAGCAAACAGCACGGTGATGTTACTACTCTGTACAGAAGTACCATAGAATATTAAGTCACCTAATAGTCCTGTAGCTTCGTGATCTGCAGGATATGTAGATAACAGCAAACATTTTTTTTAAAATCAAAGTGCTACTGCCTGCTTTTATGGTTGTCATCTACCCTTCTCATTCAAGGAAACATAATTTTCTCCTGTAAGACAGCAGACTTTCTGCCTCAGGCTGAGCGTGAATCAACAACAAATGTTATAGAACATACTATAATTTTATAAACTATCATGCCGTGGAAAATTGAGTTTAAGCTATAATCTATGATGAAGTTACTATTCCTCCAAGGAAAGACTCAGTAATGGCCAGCTTCAGGAACCTTTGGGTGATTTCAGTATTCCTGGACATCTGAAGTAATAGAGATGTCCAAGAAACTTCTGCTGGAGAAATGAGCCAAATAAACATAATTTCCTCCCACAAAAACAGTTTAGTCAAATGGACTTAGAAAAGCCTGGAATGATACTTGCCATTCTAACTCATAAGAGTCAGGTTTGAATATATCCCTAAAACAATTTAATAAACTAGATTGCTCGGCTATGTTAGAAATATATTAATGTACTTCACAGAGCTGAGTTCACATTCATTGTCATTTATAATAATATTTTATCACAAGGGGAAACTTTAGACACATCTGTGTCATTAGCAATTTGGTAAGAGAAAAATAAAAGTTATTTCATAATGATCCCTCTAGCCTAAAGAGTGGAATATCATAACTTCATTAAGAAAATAATGTTTATATATATTTATAAAAGACTGCACCTGTATTATAAGGATCTCCTGATCACCCTTTTCTCACCCTCAGACTTGGTATACCCTGGCGTTACAATCTGTTATTGTATATTCTATTTCATGAAAATCAAATGCAAACATTACATAGTAAGTACATCTGCCTGAAACACTTTAGCAATATTTCAATTTTGATTGAAATAAGTCAGTGTTAAAACACTTCACAGCTGAAAAACAATTTCACTAAAACACTGTTAATAGTTAGTGCTGAAACACTTCACAGAGGCTCTTCAAGTTTTAGAAAAATCTCCCTCAGAAGGATTTGATCTTGGACTCTTTTTTTTTCACATGTTCCATACTTGATGATAGACATACTGACCTGACATACGTCTATGTTTAAAGCTCTTAACTGTTGAATTAGGGGAATCTAACCCCAAAATGCCTTGAAGCATATTAATGACTTCAACAGAGATAGGCCAAGGCCCAACCTTGTCCCTCCACTGATAAAAAAATATACTCCCATAATTAGAGAAACTGTGATATAAAAGCTTTCTCTTATGAAGAGATGTAAATTTATTTCTGACATTACTCATTTAAGCATGATTCTTTTTTTAAAAAGGGGAAGGAAGGAAAGGCTCAAACCAAGGGCCCAGCAATAGCAAAAAATATTTTTCATTTTCATTCCAGTGCAAAATCACATTCTGATACCTTGATGACTGACATGGAATTCAGTACTTGTCCTCTGGCCATCTGTAATAACAATCACACTAAGTTTATAAAATAAATTAAGAACATAAAAATTGCTTTGGCTGCAAGTCATAGCAGTAGTTAGCCTTAGCTCTCAAAGACAAAAGGTTATTTTGTTCAGTGAAATTTACAGAACTATGTGATTTTTAGATCAATGGACATTTACTCTCTGAAGCAGCTCAGTAGGATCTTTCTTTAACTCTGTGGTGGGTCTGCGGCTTGAAGCCAGTGGCTGATATTGCTGCTATTTTTCACTGTATTTTGGTGATTTGTATTACCTGAATTCTGTGGAGTAGCAATGTCAAAAGCATGCTAGGCATTCTCAGAGAGACACTCAGCCTCACAGCTCTTCACAGATTACTTCTGTCCCTCTGATGTGTGGCCCCATGCCCCAAGATATGTGTAAGTATTACCTCAGTTTGAAAGTTTTAGGTTTCAGAGGTAAAGTGATACATCCTGCACTTGTTGCCATAGTAAGTTAGTCTTTCTACCATCTGCTCTAAGATCTCAGAACAAGCCAAGTAGTATCAATAAAAAGACTGGGTTATTAGTGAACTATCTTTGGCTATTAAGTGCTAATTTTGAGGAGGACATGATTTCCAGTTTTGAAAAGTATCAATTACCATTTTTACTGTGTTTTGCTAGCTCTAATAGTGGCTGATAATGGGTAACTTCTGATTTTTGCTGACCCCCATGTAATGTGTTCCCTGTCATCAGAATACACTGCAGTTCAAGTTTTCTTTGAGGCAAGCAGTTGAACGAAAACAAATGGATCTTCTGAATCTGACAAAAGGAGTAATTAATACCCAAATAGGATTAAAAAACTGCATAAAGGAAGAAACATTTTATTTTAAGTGACTCATTTAATGAATTTGTCTAGTTTTCATGACAATAACATTGATCATAAAGGATTAATTTGATATTAATGCAGTTGTCATATGTACTTCTATTGGAACTCCTCTGTAATTCAGTACTAGCTAAATGCATCATTAAAAGAAAGTGTCATTCATAAAAAAGGTTAGGTTAGTGATTTTGAGTTTACTTTATATTCGTTTTTCCCATTACAGAATAGTTATAGCTGAAAAGAAAATGGATACATTTAAAAGTACTAAGGAAGCATAAAATGTATCCATTTGCAAATTTAAGCATTCCTTAAATCGGTCAAATTCTGCCCTTTCATGATCTAAATCTTGGAGATTTAGCTAAAATAGGTTGTATTTAGAACAATCAAAGCAGTAAAAGAAGTGCATTAAGTTGCTGCAATATGGGATCAGCACTGAATGTACCACAACTGTGCTCCCTAGCCAGCTTCTTTCCTGCTATAATAGGCATACACTTTTGTCTCCTTTTTCTAAAAATATTAAGAAAAATTATACATTTACTAAGAATAGATGCATGTAATTGTCAATATGATATTTCACAGCTGAGTCAAATTACTGTTACATAAGGATTACAATAACAATAATTTTTTCATGGAATCAAGGACAAAACCTGGAGTGATGTAACTCAGCATCTTTCCAGTGCATTCAGTGGAACCGAACTAAGTTATAAATCACTTCTTTAGTGGTTTTAGTGTTTCAAGTTTTAAAACTCAAGTTAGTTGAACACTAATTATACATGCACAGGCTCTACCTTGTACTCTATTAGCATATATAAAGGGGATATATTCAGTCCTACAAGAATTTGGGAAAGATCTGCTAAAATTTATGTTGGAAAAATTCTTAAAAATCTGTTTTCTTTTTCATTGCAAGAAGGATGACCTTGTATGAAGTAAGAGTGGTTATTAGGATGTTTGAAAGAAACTAAGATTTGGTTTCTGTTTGTTGCTTGAAGGTTTTGTCATACACTTTCCATTTAAGAGTCAGTGTAAGTAAAAGCCATTGGATACTGAGCCCAGAAGCAAGGGCTGCGTGATCTCAGGGGAACTTATGTGGGCTCAATACTCTAAATCCCAAATGGACCACTGTCATGTAGCCAGGCACAAATCTATTCAGGAATACTTTTACACCCACTATTTTCTGATAGCTAGTTTTAGTTCGCTCTCCACTAGTTAGAGCACTGCTTAAGGGGTTGACTATGCAGGTAATAGAAAGAGTACTTGAATAATATAATACAGAGTGTACTGTATTATAGCTACCTGAATCACCCTTCGGAGACATCTCTCCGCTGAGTGTGCAGGTCTGATTCAACAAGTCCTTGCGTAACCGAAGGATTTTTATACCAGTCCTGTAGGGTTCTGTGTAGGCCAAAAGGCAGCGGGAAGGAATCAGGCTAAAGGAAGAAATTTTGCATTTGTTTATAATTGCATTTAATGCATTACCCTTTGTTAATTCATGTAGTCATCTTTTGCAGAAGGATTATTTTACCACATGCTTTCCACATTTGCAAACAAATGACTCAGGCACCGATGTGCAAATATGTATGTCAGTCACTATATGTATATTTAGATGATACTTACTACAGTGATTTCATTCAACTATTTTCCTGGAGGTTTCCAAAGACTCAGACATGTTACCATGTAACAAAAATCTGCGTGAATAATGGCACCCTGCAAAACAACTACCCAAAAGATCAGTTCCTAGAAAAATAAGTTGCCATGTAAGTGTCACAGTACCAAACACAAGGGACTGTACCTGCAGGAAGATGGGTGGCTGCGTGGGAATACTTGTGTAGTTCTCTGCCTCTCCAAAAGTCTCCACTGTGGGTTTCACGTTTGATAAATAAATCACAAAAGTGTAAATTCCATATGAGATTTAAGTGATTAGTTTAAAATAATTATTCAATGCACCCTATTTATCCTAGGTTCATTTTATAATCTGTAATTAAGAGAGAGAAGTTAGTTGAGTCGACTTACTATGAGAGGGTGGGGCGCAGAACACCCTGTTTCAAATCATTGAAATGTTAGGTCTAAGATAAACCTTCCATTCGGCTTGCACTGAGATGAACTACCTTTGTGAGGTGCCTTTCTCTTCCCTTTGGCAACAGATGGAGCCTAAGCCTGTCAGTGAAATGTTGATTTTGGGTCAGGTGAATTGACTTCATATGTAAATATTTTACAGATTAATATAAACTGAAACTTTCTGACAACAATAACTATTTTTTTTAATTTTAAGGTGAATAATTCTGAGCTAATGAAGAGTAATTTCTATGTAGTAAATGCATATTATGGAAAAAAACCCAAACCAAACATTCTCCAGATAGTCAATGACGGAGAAAATAAAAAATATTCTGAGCACTTATTTAAAATTTAAAATTTTTTTGCTTAAATTTGTCATTTAACATTAACATTCTGAAAGTTAGCTGTCTGGTCCATGCTGTCACCTCTCCTCTAGCCCTTGTCTAATGACAAGAGGCAAGCATCTCCAGGGGGTGATTCATCCCACCTATCCAGGTTCCTGTACTAGTGAGGATGATTCATTACTACAGTTCCTTCAGCTTACAGCCTCATTATGGCAAAAACACTACAGAAACCCATTACAAAGATAGACACTGTCCCAAAGAATTTTCTCTGTCTACGCACTCTCTAGACTATTCTGCATCCAAAAGGTAAAGAACTTCCAATACTTATAACTGTTCATACACAGAAAATTAAAAACCCCTTAAAAGAGGGTATAACTGAGAGTAAGGAATCTATCCAAGGAAAACTGAAATACATTTCCAGAAAGCAAATAACCAGAAAAAAAGGAGCAATTATAGAAGATATTAATTTACAAGTACTTTCCACAGTATTCTTTGGGGGCTTCTGAGTATCTCTGTTAATTTCTCCCAAAGACAGAGCTTTTGCCAGTGTTCAAGATCCAACAGATGGAGGAAAAAGTTTAAACATGTATTCATATGAAAAAATTACTAGTACCATTCCACATATTTGTGCAGAAAAAACACAAACATATCAAATGATTTACAAAAGAAATTTCATGTTTTGTATATAGGGTTTTGCAAGACTCAAATGAAATTTGAGTGTATTAAACATTTCTTTTTCCTTTTTTTATACAGACTTTGATTGTAAAAAGTACAGCAACTGAGATTTTAGAAATACTTGTGGGTGTTTGCATCCATGAGCTGAAATTTCTCAAGAAGACATCATTGTAAAATATTTTTGGATAAATCCTAATTGAGTAATCGGGTCTTTAAATTCCATAGCCTACCCTAAAACCTGCATCATGAAGCTGAATACATGGACTGGATTTCAAGGTGATTGAATGGTAGGCCTATAGTTTGTCTTTATTATAACTAAAACACACAACTGACTGTATTTCTCCTTGGATGAACAGCTGTTCAATACTATCTAGGTTATGAAATTGTAAATAGAAATTAGCATGACCATATAAAATACTACTGAAAATTATATTCCTTACAATATCATGATAAATCTCTTTAAATGAGGAAAACTATGAAATCTATTTAGAAATGGCAAGCAAAATATGATGAAATTAAAATATCCCTTTTGGTTACAATAGCTGCATATCACACACAGTTGAACGCTTGCTGCAAAACTACCTTAAAAGAGCCTAATATATTCACATTTGGTATGAAAGAGCTCAGAGCTCCATTGGTCAAAAACCCTCCAGGGAAGAAAATGTTTCCCTATATTTGATTTCACTTTTTTTCAGCTGCCTTAGCCATTTTCTTTGGATCTTAAATATTAATCTGATGATACAGTATTCAAAAGCCTGCACGCATGTCTTGGGGCAGCTCTATTATGTAAGTAGAGGAACTTCGAATACATACTCTAGGATATATTGAAGGATCCTTAAAAATGAGATGAGCCTCATTTTCTGGCAATGTACCTATAAGTGTGATTAATATTAATACATTTTAAGAATGCATATTGAATATGTTATCTGTTCCCTGAAGCAAGACTATGCATTCAATGCTGTTGGAATAGCCATGTATCTCCCAAACAAGGGTTCTAGCTACGGCAACAGAGGCCATCTGCATGCCTTTGTAACTAGTGCTGAGCAACCACTTTGGTGAGCAAATAATACACTCAGATAATTTAGGTTCTTTTCCAAAATCACAGGTTTTCCATGATTAACTTGAATATTTATTCAGGTTTATTATTTAGCAAATTATGTATTCAGACTTCATTCATTGTCTGATATTTGAATCATATTAATTTTTTGTCTTTGGGTACTGACAATTGTAGGGTACTGTTTCAGCAGCCTACTTGGTTCATCCAAACAAAAAATAACCTAAGAGGAAACTTGAGAAGGTAACTGAATCTTTAAGTACTTTGGAGAGGGATGGTGAAAGTAAGTAAATAGACAGGAGGAAATGAAATAGCAAGAGGGAGGAACTGAAAGGGCAATAAATGATTTCTTTCTCTTGTACAAAGCACTTGCATGCATACCTTTCTAGAAAAAAAATCCTAATATTTAATTCACTTTATATACAATTTAATATTTTTTTTTCAAAGTCACAGAAAGAAATAGCATGTGTTTACCAATTTCCACAGTGCTTGAAAACAGAGACTGCAATCAGATTTCTGCCTGGTTTAATAGCTTTTTTGTTAGGATGGAAACACAGGGAGGGGGAAAATCCATTGCTTGGATCTTTCAGGCAGTGGTCTATCATATAGTAAATAAATATTTTAAAAATCCATTGTTGAAATTGTTACAAGAAAATATAGGAAGCACGGAATAAAGGAAAAAAGGGCCTTGCTGAATACTCGCAAGATGTTTGAGTATTGTCTTGTAGCTCAGGAAATCAAATAGTGAATGACAATCATGTGCAAATAGAAAACAGTACAGCATACTTGTATATAGGCCCAAAGCCTCAGGTTGTGAAAACTTCACAAAACTCCACCAATGTCAATGGAGTTTATTCAGTTTATACTGGATGGTAATCTTCACTGAAATACTTTATAAATAAATTTCATTAGCAAAACCAGAAACAAAGAGAGTCAGAACACTTTCTTACAGAGGCTTTTGTAGAGGATTGCAGCGTGACTGGAGAATAGTCAACCCAGACAGGACAAATAAGCACTTGTAGGTTGCAGTCAGTAGCTTACCAGTGGTTTGCACTAACCAAAGATGCAGACTAGTGGGTTTAATTCCAGCTGCAATTCAGTGTCTCTATATGTACTACAAAATGGTAGTGTTTTCTACACTCTTTGCCTTGAGGTCATTTCATGGCAGAGCTGTGAAAACTTACTAGGTAACAAATGCACTAAGGGCAGTTTGGGTAGATGAAGGTATTTTCATGATTTCATTATACGCTCAACTACTGCTCCATGAATATGAGTTTATTTGTAAGGGTCTGTATTGTGTAATATCAACTTGAACGGAAGCATTAAATATGTAGTCACCCTTAAGCTTATGGAACTGTCTCCTTAAGACCCATATGAAATGCAACAGTAGAATTTGATTTTGTCAGGAAAGCTATTTCTCAGGAAGAATCTGCTTACTAAAATCACCTAAAAAAATTAGGTTTACCGTTTTCTTGTGCAATTACCCAGTGATATTTTTTTGGGAAAAGATACCACTATTTCACATTTTGCTTGTTGTATGACTACAGGAAGGATGACTTTAATATAATGGAGTAGCCGTCAAACAAATGGCCTGCTATTTCATTTTCAAATAGTATTGCTGCTTCCAAAAAGGGGAGGAATCAAATTTCATTTCAAATTACATTACCAACTTTATTAGAGCAGAGATGATTACTCACCTGTGCAAAGCTGCAGGTTTACAACAGATGAAACAGCCCTAGATACAGGATTTTGAAGATTTATAGGCATAGTCCTGTGGCTTGGGAGCTGCTTTCCTTTGAGATTGTGAGGAGTTTTAAGGGATGAGAAAATCAGATCAGAGCATTTGAACGATGAAACTCAAAATGAGAAATGTTTCAAATTAAATCTGAAAGTCTTCTGTTGATTTCTTTGACTTGTGTGAAGTCAAGAGAGGACAGCTTTACAAGGAAGGGGGAAAAAACAAAAAAAGATCAAAAAGGCCAGATACGCAGCAACAGCAAAGCTGAAAGTAATACTGCATTTTCAAAGGGGTACAGTAGTTCCATGTGTAGATGCGTTTAGTGCGAATTTCAACTTTGTTTACTTGCAGAAAAGACAGAGAGTTGTGCCTAATTTTACAAACACGTCCCAAGTTCATGCTTCTGTTGAAGTCAATTTCCTCATTGGGCAAAGACAGCAATATCCCTTTCCTACCAGTTCTTTTCCCACCACTCCCTTTTCCTTCCTCTGGAAGGAAAGCAGAGTATGGAGAGCAGAGTCGAGTAATACTGCTTCCCAGGAACTCTCTAGGAAGCCAAGAAGGTTTGAGAGGGACCAGGTGTGGGCAAAACACTGGTGAGGGCAGGAGATGTCTCCTGGAAACTCTAGTTTGTGCTACCCAAATACCCAAGAGCTTCCCTCCACAGAGGTAATATTTTTGCTGCCAAACCACTCTGCCTGGCCCACTCCTTCCTTTACAACACCAGAGACAGCAATGCAAGCTCCTTTGCATATGCAGGAGGTACTTTTCTGACAGTTGGTTTCTGCCAGTCTTCATCAGCATGCAAAGGATTTGTTAAAACACAAGAGTTGCATCAGATAGGAGAGCACATTCCCAGGTTCTTCGGTACCAGACATTACACTGATTCCCATTCATCTGTTTTATCCACACGAAACACAAACTCCTTTGTCAACAGAAATGTAACTGTATGAAGTGAGATGTTACCACTTTGTGAATAAGCATTCCTATCACCTTCCTACCTGTTTGATGCAAACACCTGTGCTACCTTTTATGTTTAATACTAGTTATTCTTTATAAAGCACAATTCACTTCCGTTACTTTGCAATCAAGTATTTGCAGTTGTTATCAGATGAGGAATACTTCAGTAGGCAGCAGACTGGATAAACTGTGCATTATGATGCCAACTCTGTAGATAAATAAAAAATTAAAGTCGTGAGTTATCTTGTAATGCCTGAATTGAAACCAGAATCAAGAGTAATTACATACATCTCAGTGTATGCAAGTTAGAGCTATCAAAGAACAGCAACATATATAGCTAAATAGTTCACAAAATCTTCCTAAAAATCCATTTTTATTCCATACCTTCTTTTGCTTACACTCTGAACAGTTAGACGACCAATTTCTCTCTTAAATATTGCATAATATGTATTATTTATACAAATCCCTGGCCATATACATAACAAATAACAATTATACCTCAGTCCTAATTAATTCTTCCACCTTTTTATGGAATCACAGAATCATGGAATTTTCAGAGTTGGAAGGGATCTTAATTTAAAAGATTCAAGCACACAGTCAAGGAAAAGAAACATGCTGACTTGTGGGACAATTCACAAATAGGAAATACTTGGGAAAAGTCTCAAAATGCTTCATGTTGGAGCAAGGAATGTACCTTTAAAACAGGAAATTCAGAATCAGCACACATTTAGAAGGTGGGTTATGTATGAATATGAAAAAAAGGTGGCAGTTTACACTGGATTTCAATCACTGAATTGTTTCTACTAGTTTCAATTAAAAATACTACTTATTTCTTAAGGAATGGATTAAAATAATATGATATAGGATAGTTGTCTTAAAATCAAGAACTGTAAGTCTTTATATGAGATGTTCTTCAAAGATTTTGAGAGGTAGAAACAAGATTGGTAGCTGGGACTATGATTTTGCAACAGAAATTGACACCAAAGGAAAAAAAATCTGTGGATAAAATTAATGTGGAATAATAATGTATTAGCAAGAGCAAACCAACAGACATGCACGAACTCCATCAAAGCCATGTTGCTTAGAAAGTCGACTTAATTCTTTCCCATTTGTAATAAATAATATAGAATTGAGCAGCAGCTGAATTACTGTGCATCTCTATGTCCGAATTATGTATATTATTGAATTTATCTGTTATTTTTGTGCGTAAGGCTGAGACAACAATCTGTAGCAAATAATTGGTTCACTGGCTTTAATTCTTTTCACTATTAATAATTTGTCAGTAGGTTGATCAAGAATTTGCACATAGTTCAAAAGCATCCAAAAACACTGGATACAAATGTTTCTCAGGCTGGAAGTGCTTGAGAATTTTTATTTTCTTTTATATGCATGTATTCTTTCAATGCATGAGTCTTACAGAATTATGCTTACATTCCTGGATAAAATTCAACTATCTATGAAAAATGTCCAACAAGAAAAAGGGAAAGGAGGGTGCAAAGGGTCATGGAGAAGTGTAGAAAAAAAGTGAGAAACAAGACCATGACTTTTACCTGACATCAAATTTTAACCCCTTTTTGGGTAACTGTCATCTTTAAAGCGTTCAAAATCATGAAATGAAAATTGTTAGAAACTTTGCAAGTTCCCTTTGGAAGCCTAGCATTTCTTTTTCAACAAGTTCTAATGTAAATGCTACATGCACTTATGTTTCTTAGTGATTCATGTGGCTTATGATGGACAAATACAGGAACACACTTTCATTCTTTCCCCCATGTAACATATTGTTGACTACAGAGCTGCTGACAAGGTTGCAGCCCATGGCAAAAATAGATGAAAATGTTTTCCTTGACAGGATTTCATGTCAACAGAGGGTTTTGGATTAATGTCTGTCAGTCTTGAAACCTTTGTTCTCTCTCACTCCCAGCTCACCATGCACTCTCCCGAGAGCTGAGAAGTCATTTTGTACAATACACTCAATACACGGATTACATCAAATTCTACTAATGTTTCTCATCAGATCTAACTAGTGCAACCGAATGGTTCATTTTGAGTTTTCTGCAAGTAGAATTTGACAGAGGGGAGACTGCTTGTGACTAAATCTAGGTGAGAAAATTTAGTTGTTACAATGTAGAAAGAAAATGGAAAAAAATGTGGCGACAATATAAGTCATTCATCAGCACTATTATTTAGTGGCATCCATAGGACAGAACAATGTTTGGTTTATACTTTTACATGTCACTAAGAATAAAGGAATGACTGTAAGAAGAAAGATCACAAAACTGTAGTAGAGAGATGATCTAGAAATGTCTGTTTAACAGACTCAGAAATTAGCTGTTTTGGTAAAGATTTCATATGAAATTCATGTTTTGGTAAAATGACTTGCATTTGATTTTTGTTTTTGAAAAATTGTATACACACATGCACAACCTATTGATCTGGGAGCCTTTAATTCAAGTGCCTGATATGAAACCCTTCAATAGGTCGAGAATTTTATAGGTTGAGATATTTAGTCTTCTATAACAACACATACATAAGTGGTGAGCACAGATAAAAATTAGAACTGTTAGCAATCCTGAAAAATAATACTCGAATCATAACATATGACTGTCTGAAGGCATTAAATGTGTCACCATGATAATCAGTGCAGTGTGTTCTCTGAGTGCCAGAGTTTTCGAGACATGTATGACGAGCATCCTTTTGTAGCTTTACATCACAGTTTGATTACAATGGCATGCCATGTACTTTGTATGACTATGTGAATCTAAAGCAGAGATATGTAGGAGCAGAGAGTATCTCCTGGGACCTGTTTGTGCTCTGCAGCTTAGCCTGATGAACTTCTGGTTGTGCTGAAGATACCTGTTTGCATTTAAATATATATTTAATGGAAAAAGAAATAGAGTTTTTCAAGGTGAGAAACAGCTTTATGCATCTTTCCCTCTTAATATTTAGCCCTGCTCTGCTAAAGATTGTGCACATGCACAAGATACAGAAGTTGGTCTTCTGAATCTCTGACTGTTAAGGTGAAACAGATGAAGCTGGATGATACCTGTGAAAACAAAGAGGAAATGATAGATAGACTGCATGGCTGGAAGCCTGACAAACAGCCAGGTATTGACTCCAAGATATGGCTGGGTCTATGCCATATTCTCCAAGTAGATGCAGGTGAGCTTTACTTGAGCTGAGAACTTGCCATGTGTGGGCAAGTTACAAGCTGTGCCTGAGGCTTGCTGAAAGCCAGGTTAGTCACTTGTGAACTTTAGAGTGCTTTAATACACGCTGCATTCCCTTTTGAAAGCCTCTAGCTCACTGAGGAATAAAGTTCTGCACAGACTTAGAACTAGCCAAAATTCAAGTCCCAGACAACGACAATTATCTTGGGTTATAATGAATCTGTCAGTCCCAGATGATATAGTTAATGTAAATGAATGTACTTATATCAGCTTTAGCTCTACAACTGAGCGGACTAAAAGAAAAAAAAATCATCAAGGATTATTAAATACTTCAATATATTACTTTCAATCAAAATTCCTACTTCATGAATCATTAAGGAGTATATTGGAGAAGCAGCACCACAAATATGCCTTGTTCTTAAGCTCTTCCCTCAGCACCTATCTGCTGCTGCCCACTTATGAAGACAAGAATATAGGCTGGACAAATCTCCCATCTGAATCAGTGAAGTCATTATTATTTCCTTTGGGCTGTAATGTAGTACAATGTCCATCACTTTAGCAGTACTTATCTCTTCTGATGTCAGAGGAGGATCTTTGTTCAATTGGTTCTGTAGTACAAATTTTGTTTTGCCACAGTTACATGGAAAGAGGTATTCTCAATGTAAAATTAAAATACCAATGAAATCAAAAGCAAATTGGAATGTCATTTAACAAAGTAAGACCAAATATCAGACACAGAGGACAGAGCAAAGCACAAGCATATCCTGTGGAAAACACCCATAAAAATCTTTCACAAAAGCAGCCAGTAGGAAACAAAAATGTCACTAGCAACCTGCCTAACTGTTGGTAAGTCTTTCCCACCATCAATAAAAGCAGTGAGCAACAATGACTGTAGCCATAATCTGGAAAAATTCACTATTTGACCCCTTCTTTGTTTAACTCAACAGTGTGCTATCCCTACTACTGGCTTATTTTTCCATCTCTCACTCAGTTTCAAACTATACCAGCATTTGCCTTCCACCCCAGGACTATAAAGTTTTCTTCATAGTCTCCTATAAGGCCTTATCAAAGCTGTTCAGGTAAATTAAATACTTCTTGGAAATGCACAATTTAAAGAGCTCTTAACTATAGCTGCCATATTTTTCATCTGATACTCAAAAACTCTCTAAAAATGCTTTAAGCAAGTTATTCTGCTTCTTTGCAAATTATGCATATTTGACATTAAAAGAAGAAGGATTAGTTCATTTATCCTGAGGCTCTGGAAGATGATATACAACATTGTCCTAATCTACTTCTTGTTCATTTTCCCTTCCATGCATGATTTCTTCAGGTCTTTGGGAACTTCTTTTTCTTTTTCTGTTGGCTGCTTGATAGGAATCACATTTCTTCATGTAGTCGTCTGCCTGCCTAGAGTTAGTGTCCTCTCCTCCTAAAGCTGTTCCCTTCATTGTGACTTTGCCTTTTCTCTGAAAGCCAGCTGCCCAGACACGTCCAAACACAGCAGTATAATGCTGAAGAAGTAGTGACTCTAGGCAACGTTAAATTGGTGCACCAAGAGATTGTGGTTTGGTTTTTCGCACTTACTACAGTCTGTCATATTGTATTCAGTGGAATCTATTTTCATGAGTTTTTTCCCTCACTCAGAGTGCCAGGACAGATAATAGATCAATATAAGTATAGATTGAATCTGGCATGGTAAATGTCTGAAAGTCTATGTTGTACACATCAAGTCATTTTCATGAGAAGATTTTGACATATTTTTATTCTGTAGTATGAGGTTAATCACAAGATATGTTGATTGATGCCTTATGGCAACAAATCTCCTCTAGGAAGCTTTTCAGAGTATAATGTAGAGTTTCAGAGATGCATGAAATAGTAGGATAATGAGGCAGAAGGAGCTAATTTTTAGCTGGAATTGCCTCCAGCTAAGCATGCATTCTTTATATGTATAAGCTTAAAAAAAGTAATTTAAAAAAATTAAAAAAAGGACAGAGAAAAATATAACGTTAAAGTATCATGAAAATATCAATGCATTCAAAAAACCCATTACTGTTCCAGTGTCTTGTCCACAGGCAATATAATAAGAAGAAAGAACCCAAGGAAATCGAATAGGCTGAACCTGCTCCCTGGACCACAGTCCTGAGAAAAGTAGACTATATAATCACACAAAGCAACATTGTTTTCTGACATTCTCCCAGAAATCCAGCAATACTGTTTTCGGATTTTTCTTTCTACTCTCCTGCATGTAGGGATGCTTATTAAGGCCTTCTTTTCTGAATCTGATGCTGAGTTACTCTGTGTGATATTCCCCAGCAGACTCAGGCAGTCTCTGAAATGTGTACATTCTCATCATAACTGTGAAGAGCAGTTTCTTATCCATAGCCTTTGTTAATAGTAGGAGTTAGTAACATTGGTGCATTATAGTTTTCCTAAGATTCATTTATAAACACATATAAATTACATGATGTGTCCTCTCTCATAACCTTGAATAACTACAACACAGACAGGCAAAGAAAAGCCAGATGAAGAGTGCTAATTCTAGCTATTGACATGCACTAATTTTAAAACCAGGAGTGAAAATGAGGGGTGGAAAATAAATCAGGTCAGTAGTGCAAAAAATTAATTGCAGCTAAAAGAAAACTGAGGCTTATGAATGTAAAGTATTAGATGAGCTACCTTCACGGCCATGAAGGGGAAAAGTGTTAAAGTTTAGCACTGAAAAAATGGTATACTTGCCATTTCCCCTCCTGGTAGCTTTTCTATCTATTGACCTAGTGTTAACTGCTGGAAATATTGTTCTAGTCTGTTTTTGATTTACTATTCTGTACTTGGTTCTACATACAAGATTATGCTGTCTTAGAAACAGGTACCATACAATGCACACAAAGCTTTCTAAATATAACTGTCATGGGCTCTTTGGAGTACACAGATTTTTAAATCTTTTAGAACACTGAATTTCATACGTAAAGGAAGTTCACGTTTCCTCATGTTCCCTGTCTTACGATGACTTTATGTATAACCTTAAACTGGAGCAGCCTGTATGTAATTTGTGTTTTATCAATTTGCAGACATATTGCACAGTGGTTTTGCATGCTGTACTTCAGAAGTTCTTTTACTGTTTCCTGATTTTAGACTCTGTGGAACTCCATGTCATGATGAGATTTCTGTCATGTACCATTAAACTGTCAGGGTAAATATACAACAAATTAAGTGTTATATCTTTTTAAGCTTCTTTCTAAGAATGAAACCACAGTTATTCCTGTCCTTGGTGGCCACCCTCACTGGATGACTGGCAGCACAGTTCTAATTTCCTTTATTCACTCTTTCTATGGCCTATTAGTCTGCATTCCTTTGGTACAACGAAACAGCTTTGAGATGAAGGACAGAGAGCGACCCATTTCAACCTTCTTCCTGCCCCTTTGTGCAGTTTCCTCCAGCTTTGCTTTTAAAGGAAACTATTGACAGTTAGGAAACAGAGAACCACAGGCTCACAGAGCAGTTGAGGTGGGAAGGCCCTTCTGGGGATCATCTAGTTTAAGTGCCCTGCTCAAGCAGGGTCAGCAACAACAGGTTGCTCAGGGACTTGTCCAGCAAGGTTTTGAATATCTCCAAGCTTAAAGGCTCCACAGTCACTCTGAGCAGCCTGTTCCCAGGGAAGGATCGCCTTCCTCACCTTGCTAGCAATGCTCCTCCTTAATGCAATCCAGGTGATTGTTGGCTTTCTTTCCCAGATAGGCACATTGCTGGGTTATCTTCAACTTGATGTACGCCAGGATCCCCAGGGCCTTTTCTGCAAAGCTGCTTTCAAGACAGTCTGCCTCCAGCCCATACTGATGGATGGCATTATTCCTTGTCGGGTGCAGAACCTTGCACTTCCCCTTGTTGAACTTCATGAGCTTCCTGTCATCTCATTTCTCCAACCTGTTGAGGTCCCTGTGAATAGCAGCACAACCAAAACTGTACTGGCCACAGTATCAACCCCTGGGGTACAGCACTGACCCTTTTTTTACAGTGAGGATGACCAAACACTGGAATGCAATGTGCAGAGAGGTTGTAGAGTCTCCACCCCTGAAGATATTTTAAAGCCATCTGGATATCTAGTGTACCAACCACTCCGCTCAGTTTTATATAATCTGAAACTTGCTTGAGAGTGTTCTCTGTCCCATCATCGAGGTCATTAATGAAGATTTTAAACAGCATTGGCCCCAGTAGAGACCCCTGGGGAACACCAGTATTCATTGGTTGATGACAGCCTTCTGAAGCCCAGCACTTGAGCCATCTTTTAGTCTATTTCACTGTCCACTTATTTATCCTGTGTTTTGTCAGTTTGTCTGTGAGGATGCATCACAGCTGAAACCATGACAGGATATTACGGGAGAAAGTGCCAAGGGCCTTAGTCAAGATAAGCAGCATGTATTGCACTCACCTCATTCACCAAGCTACTCAGCCCATCATATATGTCTATCAGATTGGTGAAGCATGATTTCCCTTTTCTGACTAATCCCTATCCCCTTCTTGTCCTTGACATATTTGAAAGCATTTTCTGGGGTTATTTGCTCCGTCACCTTCCCTGTGATTAAGGTGGGGCTGAACAGCTTGTAGTTTCCCAAATCTTCCTCTTGTACTTCTTGATGATAGGAGTGGTATTTGCCTGCCTCCAGTCCTCAGTAACCTCCCCTAATCACCAAGACCTTTCCAAGATAATGGAAAGTTGCCTTGCAATATCATCTGTCAGCTTTCGTAGCATTTCTGATGGTGCATCCCGTCAGAAAAGTGATGTAAGTTTTGAACCCACTGGAGATACCTCTGAGCTACATCTTCCTTAGTAAATCATACAACCGTGAGACTAAAGAGGTGTAACCTCTTCCAGCTACATTTTTTTTTATCAAAGCTATGTGAAGTCTGGATATACCTACCAGATTTGGGGCATACCAAAACCTAAATTTTGTATCCAAACCTGTAGTAGAAATACTTCTAAAATACTCAGACTAGTTTTGGATCCAGGATAATCATACAAAGATAGTGATGACACATGCTTATTAGTTTACTGAAGTACTGCATGAGTTTAAACTAATTTTGGATGTTGGAGTGAGTCCAGAGGAGGGCCACGTAGTCGATCAGAGGGCTGGAGCACCTCTCCTATGAAGACAGGCTGAGAGAGCTGGGGCTGTTCAGCCTGGAGAAGAGAAGGCCCCAGGGAGACATTATAGCAGCCTTCCAGTACTTAAAGGGGGCCTACAGGAAAGATGGGGAGGGACTCTCCATCAGGGAATGTAGTGATAGAAAAGGCCTAACAGTTTTAATATGACAGAGTGTAGATTTAGATTAGATTACTGTGAGGGTAGTGAGACACTGGAACAGGTTGCCCAGAGAAGTTGTGGATGCCCTATTGCTTGAAGTGTTCAAGGCCAGGTTAGAGGGGGTTTTGAGCAACCTGGTCTAGTGGGAGGTGTCCCCGCCCATGGCAGGGGAGGTGGAACTAGATGATCTTTGAGGTCCTTTCCAACCCAAACCATTCTATGATTTTATGATTCTATGATGTGAAGTACTAGGTTTGTGTGGTGCCACACCATGTGTATTTACCATATCCAGTTGCATAGAGACTGCTGTTCCCCACTGCTTGGTGAGCACCTCAGTTTAAACAAAATCTAATTTCTTGGAACATATAGAAACAGAAATTCATGATGTTTCTAGGCTCCTAACTTTAGTGTTTAAAGATTGTTAGACACATAGCTGAGATGACAGGAATTTTACAGCTAACGGTTATGGACAGCAAACTTGTAGGGAATGTCATAATTTAACTTTCAAACTTACACAAAAAAATAGGAAACTGAGTCAAGGGACAGTAACTTTTACCTTTAGTAGATGAACAACTGTTACTGTATAACCTATATACATACGCCCTCAATCACACACATCTGTAATCTTCATAGCTGTCTAACTACATAAAATTTTCACTTTTGATTCCCACACAATTTTTCTTTTTTACTCACATACACCAGAAGGACACTTAAGTCCACAATTTTTAGTTACAGAAGTTCTTCACTAGATTTAGCTTACAGTTACTTGAGAGCATTTATTAGGATTTTGTATGCTTTTGTAGGTCATGTTGTTTTCTATATTCTATTTTCCATCTTCTTCCTGCAAAAAAAGTCATGACTCAGGGAAAGTATCACAAATCTTTTCTGTTCTTGATTCACATTTCCATTTACTATACTAATAAGCTTATCCCAGACACCAAAACCTTTTAATTCGCTTGTATGTTTCTTTTTTTATTTTTAAATGGAATTAAGCTACTGAGACTTCAGAGACCTACAGCTTTTGAACAGATCAAGCCTGTGATCAGAAAACCATCGCTTGTAAGATACAGAACTGTTTAGTGTGCAGTCAGCTACTTTTATTGTAACAAAATATTGTAATCAGTAAATCAGTATAATGAAAGACTTTTTAATAACTTTTTTCTTGCATGAATTCTGATTTATTGATCCAATTAATCTTCAACACTGTTTGTGTCCTCATGCCAAATATTTGCCTTACTTGCTCAAGCTGTTCTCATCCCCATTGTCAGCATACCAAAAAAGCATATTTCAGCTGTAAGGAGAAAAAAATTTATCTTCTAAAGAACTTTGAACTAAAATGTCCCAATAAATATTTGGCTTTAGAACAGAATCTCAAATGCTGATATATTTAAGCATATTTCTTCCATTATTTAATGTAAATAGTGTATTTAAATATTTTCTTACAACATTTTTAAAAGATCTCACCAGTAATCACTGAAACATTCTTTTCCTTAAAAAAAAAAAAAATAAAAAATTAGAATTACCTTAGAAGCTAGAATGAATCTTAAATGAAGTATAAAATTTTTATATTACCATCATCACAAGGATTTATGAAAAGAACGATGAGCTGGACAATGCATGTTTAGGTACACTTGCAAAGAAACTCCAGAGCAAACTGTTTTAACAACATTGTTTGTCCAAATCTAATATTTTCAAAACAAAAATGGTGGTCTTATAATAAAATGTTATCAAGGAAATAATATCTGGGAGAGTCTTAACAACTAATTTAAGATCAGTGAAGGTCACCTACAGGATTATAGAGATTATTGAGAGTTTTACAGAGAAAACAGTTTTTTCTTATAGGTTGAAAGTAAAAATACTGGCTATTTTAATCAGGCATTTGGTGAAGGGAGATGGATTCATTCAAGAGTCCCAACGATGATTTTTTACTGTTTCAGCTTTTGTCAAGCAAAGACTCTGAGAGCAATTTTTCTTGTCATATTAGAGTGATTTGGCTTCTTGTCTTAGGCTAAGGTCTAGGAAGAATAAAGGTAAAAAAAAAATTAAAAACCATAATGAAGGTTATCTGTTGTTCTCTAAACACCAGAGGAGTCTGGTTACACATCCAGTGAAGGATCAGATCGTTTCTCCTTCCCAACAAAATCACTGTTTATATTTTTACACTCATAGGGTATAAAAAGTCTAGGTCACAGGTCCCCTGCAAATAAATTTACTATTAAAAGAGGTTTCCATATTTCATTCCGAAGGGGTGTGGTTCTGCTTACTAAGCATTTTATAACAAAATGGCCCCTCCTTAAAAAAAGGTAAATGCATTTTTAGTTGTCTCAGACCCAGTTACAACTCTTCCATAAAATGTTGCAAGCAATCATGCAGATAACAGTAGTAATAATTTAACAAACTCTTTGTAATTAAATGCACTTCCTTTAAAATAAGTGCAGAAATTGTTGATGCGGCTATGCTTTTCTGTAAATTCACCATAAATTATTTTTAAGGTATTTATGAGGTGCTCTTCACTGTCTCTGATATGTTTAATATTCATCCTGTAACTCCCCGGCAAGCAGCTTTTTAGAAGCAGAAATGGCTGGGGCCTGAAGAAGAGACATGAAGCGTTGATGAGTCAACCTAAAGCACTAATACTGATGGGCAATCAGATATTTCTGTAGAAGAGATAAGGGATTAACCACAAAGAGCCAGTTCCCTTTGTTTTGGAACACCTGCTTCTGAGGGAGTGAGACTATATACACTACATACACTTCCGTGCAAGAAAGTAAACCGGAATTGAATCTTCCCATGTGGATGTTGCGCTTGCCTCCTCTCTGCTACCTCTGATATGGGAGTACTAGGCCAGAGAGAGGCACTATTTATCCATGTTGCATCTTGATTTGAAGACTGTTCTTCTCTCCTTTCCCACAAAGACACTTCAAAGAGACCTGACCTATCCAGGGACACTGAATAGTACATGCAGCAAAGCCTTTTATGAGGCTCATTGACATGCTGTTCTAACACCGCTTTTTCTGAAAAACGCAGTGTTGGAAAATCAACTAATAGGAAAAGCCTTGCAAAACAGCTGTGGTATGAAGTACTTGACCTTTGTCCAGTTTGACCTCCAGTCCCTTCTTGGGGCTTTACCGCAAAGATACAAACTGAAACTTGTGGCTCTAGCATGAAATTTTGACTTCTCCAATGCAATGGGACAATCAATGGCAACTGAGCGGCTGGTTCTGAGGAGCAAATGCACAGTGTGTACTTGAAACAATGAAGAGAATGATTTCTCTCCCTCTGACTGACTGACCTGCATACAAGGAAACCATTTAGAGAGAACTATAGAATCAAATGAATGAAAAAATTAGTGGAAGAATGAAATTAAGTGGTCATTCTTAAAATTCTAATAATACCATAATGGACAAATGCACACTTATGCCTCAATATTTCCTGTATTTTTTTTTCTTATTTAAAGACAGTGCATGCACTTGATACTAACTGCTTATAGAAAACGTGCAACAATTCAGATTAAAGTCAGTATGGGTAAAATGAATCATACTGTCAGAAGGCACAGTCTTTCTTAACTGTAAAGAGTGGTATTCACTACTAAATGAAAAGGATCTAGGGCTGTGAAGTGTTAATATTTCATGTATGAATTGAAGATTCATATCTCTTTACCTGTCAGGCTGCTTACACATTCTATACATTTCTGTCTTGAAAAACTACTTCTTACTTGTCAAGTAGATTACAGTATCTTGTACCTGCCTCATTTGGGTCATAGGGAAGAAATTGTGTCCTCTCTGTATCCTCCATCCTCAGGCATATTATCAAAACTCAAGAAAAGATGGACATCAGTTCTTATGCTAGTAGATCCTTAAACATTCATTGTCCATTTAACATGACTTCTAACACAAATGTTTAAATCCTATGTAGACAGCAAGTCTTCCCAGCTTAAGCTAGTTGTTCCACTTGATAAAGTAAGGTATTAATACTTTATTATTGAATATAGGCACTATCATTTTCCACATAATGTAAGAGAAGTCTGCTATTCCTTAGGGAGTATGCAGCAGCTTCACCTGCTTTTTCCATGACATATTAGCTTTCTAAAGATCTTTCTTTGACACATATTTAGTAATCATTTACAAGACTGAAACAATAGGCTGTCCCTAGCAGCAGAAGGAAAAGAAAAGGTGAAATGACAGGAGAAAATGTAGGCAAAACAATTAGCGTTTTTACTGTTGGGATTTTGGGAAAATATCACATGTACAAAAAAAAAAATTAATATGGACTTAAATTATTAGAAATCATAGAAGAGTCAAGGGTAAATTCTATGTTCTCTTCTCAATGAGACATTGCAGTATATTTGGGGGAGGAGAGAAGGGAGCTGTAAAGAGAGAATAATGAGCTTGTTCTGAATGCTTTTCTTTTCCTCTTGCAGTTCTCTTCATTTCTCATGAGACAGAGTAATCAGTGAGTTAAAAAATTAAAATTATGGCTCATACATCTGTTTGCCATTTCCACTCTTCTCTGACCTTAAAACCATCCATTCTGCTCCTTGAGAATTGCAATATTCATTGGTAAGAATGATTTTTTTTTTTAATTATTCTTTTTTGAATTAACCTCATCTTATGCTTTGAATTTGCTGAACATTTATAAAGGACTGTCTTTCCCCCCCTGAAAATAATAAACTGTAGAGACAAATATTAGTAAACATCTACTTGTGATTTGAAGAGCCAAATGGGTATTTATATACTGAAATATCAAGACTTGTACACGCAGGTAGGAACTTTATGTCCAAAGTGGTCTTATGGAAAACCATGGGAGAAATTATAAAGTTGCAAAATAAGCTAAATACTTAAGGCCCATCATCAAGTAAGACTTAGGCACTTGACATTTATCTCTTATTGATTTCTTTATAAAACTCATGCTAATTATCTAAGATATTTCTGAAAATGACACTTGGCCTTGAAGTCACTTTCAATTTCATTTAAACGTTTCTGAAAATTTTAGCTTGCATCTCAAGCCTCATGCCCTCATGATTACCTCAGATCATTACAATCTAGGTTAATGGGCTAGCTTTTCCTATTATTTTTCCTTATATAAAACCATAGGTATTATTGAAAAGAAAGTTTTCTTTATCGGTAAGATACAGCAAATATGTTAAATAACAAGCGCTAACTAGTATTAAGTGTCTCTTTCATGTGTTGCCAACACTAAAATCATTGTCATAATTCCAAATTACATAAATCTGCTGAAACCTGCATAAATGTTTGTCCTAATAGCCTTAATGTCTGATCTACAAGTGCACTGTAATTACCTGTGAGATATCTTTTATTTTGGTTTTAAACCTGAACATTAAGTTTCTATAACTCTTAATGTGTATGTGTGCTAAAAAAGAAAGAAGAGGAAAGGCACAATTTTTTCCCTTATTTGGTATATTACATGCATTTTTATGGCCCTTCATTCCATCTGGTCCTTCTCTACAATTATTAGATTTCCCCTTAAGTCCTTCCTGTACAGACTTGTAGATGTGATGTCAACATAACGTTAGTGGGGTCAAATGTTATTGTAATTACTAGTACTTGCACTTCACATAAAGGTCCCTCCATCCAGAGAGAAAGATTGAGTCGATCCTTCAGCAATGCAGCAACTTGGATAAACTCAGAAAACCTTATGCTGCATAAAGCCCATATTTACCTCATATATGAACCTATAGTATGAGGTTGTTGTTTAGAAGTCATTGGCTACTACTAAATAGTCAGGTTTGGTAACAGTATACTTTTTCCTGCCCACTTAAGCAGGCAAAAGAGATTAAATTTCCTCCCTGAGAAACAGCATTTGTGCTACTCTGGGTCACAGCCAGGGCCAAGTAACTTTTTTTCATAAGCTCCTCCCACCTAGTTTACGCTATTGTTTTATACCTTTTGTTACTTTTTCCCCCAGGCTCCTCAGGTTACCTAAGTTGATCAGCAATGTTATTTTTTGGCCCATGAAGTTAGAAGTTAATAATTTTTCATTAATTAGAGCTAGCGAGCAGCTCATTAAGCATACAAAGTTTTTCTCCTCCCTACAGCAGACAGTGGCCTCTAGGTACTGCTGCTGTAGGTGTTAAAGAAGGCATTTATCAGTGTGTTCATCCCTTGGAGAATGAGAGTAATTGTGTCCCCTATTGATATGTGGAAGCTGAGGATGATGTCCAGTGCAGGTTAGCTTGTCCACCAGAGCCGGTCTAGGTAGAGCTTTCACTGTATGAAGGACAGCAGCCGTCAGACCCTGGCCCTGTATCGGTGACATGTTGTAGCACAACCCATCTCACGTGCTGTAAAACATCCTGCATGACGTAACTGGATGTGCTGCACCGCAGCATGAGACTACACAGTCAGGTACGGTCTATCTTTGTCTAGCAGATTGCACATAAGGTCAATAAAATGTAACCAAAAAAATGTGTACCATGGATCTTAAATGAACTTACTGTGGTTCCTGAAAGCTGTTCCGGCCCGTGTGATATGAGGAAGCTGTATCAGCTCAGGATGGATTGCATAGATTTCAGCCTTCACAAGATGAGGAAAAGTGTTTGTCCACCTTCTCATCTGCGAGGCAAAGACAGGTCAGCCTGAAAAGGTAAACTCATCCCTTCCCCGCAGAGCAAATCCTTCTGGAACAGCACTGAGGACAACAGAAGTCATGGAAAGAAAGCAAAGTTGAACACTAGTATGTGATAAAGTGAAGACTACCCAGGATTTCAGAAAATAATACATTCATCAAAAAGAGGAAAACACTAACAAACTGCTAAGGAAAAACAATATATGCTTTAGTAGAAAATACAATTAATAAAAAAGCTATTACTTAGCTGATAAAAAAATCCTATTGCATTTAATGATTAATTTGCCAGCTGTGGTTTTTATATATTCTTTACAGGAAAAAAAAATATGAATTCCTTTGCCATCTAGCCTTAGTAAAATTTCTAGAGCGTAATTTAAATGGGGTTTAATAAATACAGTATTGTTTCATGAGTATTAAGTGATCTTTCTTTGTATGTGTGATCACAAAACACATAAAAACTTGCAGACTCTGTGGACATTGTATTTGAATAAATTTATTCCAGAGGCAAATGGAGCTTATAACATAGGGAGAAAAGGAGCATTAGCTTCCTATTGTAAACTCCATTATTTTTTGTGATGTAATATAGTGTAGTTATTAGAAACTCAATGTTAGAAAATATTGTCTCCATCGAAGTAGCACTTAATCTCTATTACCTGGAGGTTAAAAGTCAAAGAACAATCATCCATGTCAGTGATTCCTGCAGCAGATTGTTACTGAACCATGTAAGGTCGTTTAGTGGAGAGAATTAGCTCTCAGCAGCTTCACATGTCAGAGATATTATAGTACTATTCTGCCCCAGCTCTCCTCCCTGGAAAATGATGACTATTCTATGGGCTTTCTCAGGAAAGGTGTCCTGTAGAAAGAAAAAGAAGGCTTGTCTTCGACAGACATTTCTGCAAAAGGTGACAATGAAAAGAAAGTATTTGCTGACTTTATCAAAACAGTGGTGGATGGAAGGTATGCAAGCAGTCAATTGCCCTCAGCATATAAAATACATTGGTAAGACACGTCCTGTGTTTTTGTAGTTAATATATCTTTTAAATCATTGCCAGTTTCTGCATAAAGAATGAAACCTTCTCGGGTGACCATCTGAGAGAGACCAGGAAAGCCTGGGAAAGCCTCAGAAATGGGCCATTAACCAAAGACAGGTTGGAAACTTCTGTGTTAGTTTAATTGGAAAGTTGTCAATAGTGATATGGGCACATGGAATCAGTTTCCCTCCAGAAATGCTGTAATCCATCAAGGCAGTGAGGATTCTGGTCATATTGTTTAGAACAGGTCAGCAGAAAAAATTCAGGATGAAAAAGAACAAGATGCCCAAGCCCATGGAATTACTGTGACTGTGACATGGAAAGATGGGCTGAAGACCTGTAAGGCAACTGGCTGGAAGAAGCCAGAAGGGCCAAAGAACATCATGTTTGACAGTAATGTGAGGAAAGGGAGAAAAAAACTGGTGTGCGTGCAAAACTTTTTACTATGGTCCTTACTCTAACTATCATAAAAGACAGCAGAACGGGGCTCATTAATTAGCTTGCATCACCTCTTCTCCAAAATCACACCTATATCAAATCAAAAGAAATAACATGAGAACATTTTTTTTCCTGCAGTTTTGTTTTTGATGTGAGGCTGATTTCATTTACTTATTCATTGTAATGCTTTACAAAGGAAATGTCACTTTCACCTCTCCACCCCCAGTGGGCAACAAGTGCTAATTCCAGCTGCTTGCCTTTTTTTGGAAAATAATATTGAAGAAATCAAAGTGGTTTTTTAAAATTGTTAAGGTACTTGGTTTGCTTTTTGTGTTTCCCAGGTCCATTTCCATAGAAACAGAAACTGAAGCAGTAGAACAGAGCTTACACTCTCACTTTTCCATTTTCGTTGCTTACTTCGAGCTGGGAGCATAAAGGATAGTTTGGCCATCAAAGCCACAGGATGGGGAAGCAGCAGAACTATTTGCTGAAGCAGCCAAATTCTTCTGTTTTGTAATCTGCGTGTAGTTCTGGTGCAGAGCAAAGGGTGAAAAGATGTTCTTAGACACACAAGTAGAAGAGATTTAATAAAAACATTTGAAGTGTAATATTTATCTTCAATGAAGGAAGTATGCTTTGTATCATAACTCTCCTTACCATCTAAAATACATAAATGTTCTGTTTTAAAATAGCACAGTTTTTTACACAATGCAGTCAGAAGCTTCATTATCCTTATGTATATCTAAAAACCATGAACATTTATAAAAGAAAAATTACTAGAAAGGACAAATTTAAAATTAGTTTCATCGTTATTAACAGACACATGTTCTTCAGGGGACTGCAGCCAGCCTTCCTTACGATATGCAATTCTTCAAGCCATCCAAAAGCTTACTTGTCCAAAATAGACAAGCAATTATTTGTTAGACAAAATCACTGCCTACATTGAATACCTACCATTTCTTCAGGATCATCATAGCAACAATAAGGGTAGGCAGACAATTTGTCTCCAAACTAGTATCCTCTCCCAAAAATTTTTTCAAAATTATTTAATGTAATGTTATGGAAGACTCAAATTTTGAAGGCCAGAGAAGAACATGAGATCATTCAGCTTAAGTTCTAAGTCTGAATTTCTATCATATATGTTTAAATTGAAAAGAATTTACTGAGTCCAAAGCACAACTTTCAGAAAGTTTGCGTTGAAAGTCTAAAATATTTTTAAACTCAAAAGAGTCTTGTTTGAATAGGCAGCTTGCTTCAATAGTCAATTACATTGGTAGCTAGAAAGCTGTGCTGGGTAGAATTTTCAAGCCTAGACAGATTCAAAACTCTAGGCTGTACTATTACAAATCAGACTTTGAAACAGACCTGTAAAGTTCTTCTTTGTGCTTTACGTTATTTTACTTCAAATTCATATTTCTTCACTTGACAGACAACTTTCAGTGATTTACATGAGGTGCAGCCTCATGTGGCATTACCAGATTGTCAGCCATTATATCATGATATGTACTGCCATTTAGCCCCTAATCATGATATATATTGTGTAGCAAAACAATACACAATGTGTTATGTTATGTGACATTGCATCCTGCACTTAACTACTACAAACAGAGGAAATGCAGAAAGTGATAGCATGAAAAAGAAGTGCCAGGTGTTAAAAGATAGATAAAGATGAAGATTACATTTTTTTAAACTTCTGCATATCCTTTATTAATATGATTCTCTGGGAACTGAGAAGTGTGTGGAGCCAGAGTACAATGTTGGAGACGTTTATTACACGTATGAGTTGTACAATATATTCATTCCAACAAGACTTCATGTCTCAGTGAACCACTGTTTCACAGGGAGAATCATAACCTTAATCATCTTTTAATCTTGTCTCTTAACAAGTCTCTTAAACTTGTGGATTACTTTATCCATAGATAAAATAAAGTATCTGCACTCACAGATTTAGAGTTTTTAGAGAAGATGTGTTTGGACTGGGTTGGACATTTTTCCACACTCTAATATTTTTTTGAAAGTGAACTTCTAACAAAGAAAATAATTAGAAAGCAAGATGCCTGATGTAGTCTTTGTTAAAAAGAAATGAATTGTCTTCAACACACTTGACAGTTCTTCAAGGTGCAGCTAGTACAAAGCGTTCTTGCTATCAGAGGATCAGAGTAGCTTTCCACCACTGATCATTACATCATCTCTAAAACGTACTGTGTGACAAATGGTACAAGACATCACTTGCATTTTGTCTTGGCTTCCCATCCCTCTTCCCCCACACTTGTCAAAATACTTTTATTTCAAACACTCTTTCTCAGTTACTTTGTGAAGAAGGTGTAGGAATGCCTCATTTCCCTCCATTTCTTTCCTGATAAACATTTTACCTGCTCTTCCGCCCACCCTTCCACCGTGCACCTCCAGTTGCAATTCAAAAAGCCGGGTAAAACAGGTCTAACCTCAATTTCCTGTGTTGAATGTGCAGCTGCTTGATTGATGGCCTTATGAATTGTTAATAAAAATACCTCATGTGCATATTCATGAAAGTGTCTCTTTATTAATTCATAATGCAGCTGCTGCAAAGGCAGAGAGTGCAGGGTTCGGTCTCCTCCCACGTAAAGGCATAAGCAATGTCTCTTCCCCAGCCTCTCTCCGATTCCTGCCCCTTTACCAGCTCGCCTTCAGTTATGCAAGAACACCAACAATTTCCATTTCTCTTTTGTTTTGTTCTGATGCCTTGTATGTCAGTCTTGTGCCAGCCTACAAGAGGAACCAAGAGGGTTTGCATCAAATTCCCCAGTAATATTTCTTATGAAAAATAAACCTTAATGGCAGTAATGAGAGTTTACAGCTCATTTCAATTATTTTCAGTTGTTCTCAGGTGCTGCAACACATGCTTCATTTAATTCTACAATGAATGCTACATGCAGCGTGGTGGTGTTTCTCACTAGAGATGCAGAAATATCCCAGAGGAAATGATGAAAAATAGTAAAGTAGTTAGTTACCTGTGCAGCTATATTTTCCATGAATAAGAAACAGAAAACGCTAGAGACTTGAAGTAAACAACATGTTCTTCATGAGACAATTTTCTATGAAAAATAAAAAAGGGTAAAACTCTGTGAACTTCTTGAGCATTGCCAGGATAGGCAAACACACAGGGTCTGATTCTGTGTGAGTAGTTCCATTTTTCTCTCCAAAATGGTGCTGGATATTTCATGGCATGATCCAGCTTTCAGTAGAGTTTGCCTTGCTGTAACTGGCAATTGGAACGTTTGCAAAAAAAAACCAGAAAACACTTTGCAGTGGGTAACTCCAAGTCTGAATTCAGCATTCTGAATTGGGGAAGGTGATAAAGAAGTAGTTTACAATTAATTGAAGAAAGAAGAAAGTTCTTCAAAATTTCCTGTGGGTCCTGTAATCACGTATGCAGGAAAGCCCTGACCGCAGTGGATCTCAGAGAAAGCGCTCCGACTGACAATGTCTGCCGTTCCACAGCTGAAGGCAGAGTTTACCTGAGTAAGGAGAAGGCCTTTGCTTGGGAGGGTGGGGAGAAAGGAAGGTATAAAAACCCAACAAAGCCGCACTTGGGAATTACTTCTCAGAGGAATAAAGGGAATGAAATAAGAGTGTCTGAACTCTCGTGCGCCCAGAACCTGTTAACATTTTGCACATTTAGTTTTACACACACACACAGAAATAGTTCCATTGCAGTCTAGATTCTGATTCAAAGATTTTAAAGCCAGAAGAGACTATTAGATCATCTCTTCTGACTTTCTGTGTAACACAGATCATAAAATATCATGCAGACTGCTGTACTGAACTCAATAACCAGTGTGGAGTCATAAGTTGTAGGAGATTCACTGTCAAGATTTATCTTCAATATGTGATCTTAAAAGCAAGGTGATTTGTCTTTAGATAAATAGAAAACCTTACCTCATTCTCTGTATCATTATCACTACTCACTCTAGCAAAGGTTAAGGAACATGATGATTTGAAGGAATGTAATTCAGTGGAGGGCTCTGTGTTAAATTATCTAGTGGAGCTTCTGTTTGCTGGTGCTAACACACCTATTAACATTATTAATCAAATAAGCAACATTCAAGATAGAGCCTGAAGGAGTAAGAGAGTCTTAACTAAATGTTTAAGTGGAACTAAGAGCTGTCACAGATGCTTCAGCACCGAATGTGTGTGTCAGTCCCAGCTTCTCACCTGGGCATCCTAGCACTGGGGTTTTTATGTTTGGTTGGTTGGTTGGTTGGTTGGTTGGTTGGTTGACCTCAAATTTTATTACGATCTGCATACTTCTTTGCAATTTCCTATGCAACTTTTATCCACCTCAGTGCCCATTATCAAGACAGGCAGCAGCATAATCATATGACTGCACTGCAGCAGGTTCAGTGTCGGTATGCTTGTTTAATCCATAGAGAGCTCTTTCCTCATAGAAAGCTTGTTTCTTCCTCAGGCCTAGCAGAAATCTGCTAAAGCTCGGAACTAACGGTGTGATTTATTCTCTCATCTCTCCCCATGGGGCATGCAAACATTTCTTCAGATTTTGAAGGAACTGTTCGGAATGGGAAACCTCGGCAGACTCAAAGTGAATGTGCATATCTGTTTTTATCACCTGCACCTGTTTATGACAGAGGAAGAGGAATATAGGTCAGTGGCAATTCATTCCATGAAATAAAGGACGGAGGCTTCAGCCGCGTGGTGGAAATGAGAAAACAGATCTGAATTTTAGTCTGGGCTTTGGGTCACTACCTTTGCTTTTCTCAGAAATAGCCCTGTAAGTGAATGCTTTTGATAAAATTTCCATCTTCGCAACACACTTACCAAAAGCTTTCATGCGGTGCTGTTGTTACCTGATAGCCTCCAGGATGTTAACAGCAGCTAACAGTTAGGTGTCCTGCTGTTTTACAGAAAAGGTAGAACTCCTTTTGCAGAAACATAATGGGTTTTTTTGTAGCTTAAAGACCCTAACTAGATCACATATCAGGGAGAGTCTGATCCATGTTTTCACAAGTTAAGATAACATCTTTTAAATATAATCATGGATCTGAATATGTTAGAGAATGCTGGACCCGAATAGAGCAGCAGTGATGTGCACATGGGATTCTTAAACACTACAGGACTACATACTGGGTAAAACTACATTTTCTTTTTCATGTAATTACTAAGAAGAAAGTAATAACATTAGTCTATAGGTTAATAAACTCATACAAAATAAGGACCAATTCACTCTTTCATTGAAATTTGCCTGGAATCCAAATTTATACCTTTAGAAAGCCTGAAAACGGTCAGAAGTGTACATTTTCTGTTTATAAATCCTTTTCAGGTATGCAAGTGTCAACTTACTACAGAAAACTGTTAGAAGAACTGAATCTGCATATGTATTTTATGGATAGAAGACCCTCAGGCTGGCAGGGCAGACCTAGACATACAGGCACACACTGAATTCTGCCTCTCGAGGTGCTGAAGGTCACCTGCATTTTTATTTGCCTCATGGCCTAAATATTTATGAAAGGTTAACTCTTTTTTTGTTGTTTAGAATAGTATTTCATTGTATGATGTTTGATTTTACTCAGATATAAACTGTAATTTTATTCTCAGGAAAAAAAAAGAAGTATTGGTTGATGTCACTCGCTTATTCTGTTTCCTGTATTTTTGTTACGCATTTTTAATACATTTAATGCCATCAGGCTCCCCAATGGCAAGACTCCAATACTTGTCTTCTAGGCAGTTACAGACCAGTGGTTCTGCAGAAAATGTCTTGAGTAGGCGTATCTGTGTCTTCCTCTGTTTACTTTTCTTTGTTCATGAAAATAATAACTAACATGTATGTGTTCATCATACATGTTTTTCAATCATTTAGGGGGTGAAGAAGGTGAACTTGCCATATTCAGTCTGATGATGACTAAATAATTTATCCTAAATAAAGGTAATAGAATGAAAATGTTATACAAATGAGAGACAGTGAGGGACAGAAATAACATGTTTAAAATAACATGCTTAAAATAACATGCTTAAAATTTCTACAGAATATCCAAATTGTTAATGTCATTCAGACATTGGTAGACAGTTTAAGAAGTATATTCTTCTTTTGGATGTACCTTCACATATCATGAGTGATTTCAGTCATGTCAACAGAATCCTGAATTGTGATGCTGTAAACAAAAAGAGAATTTGCTTAAGAACTTTATAATTTTGGGAATCAATTCCCTGTCATAAAGTGAAGTAAACTGTAGCTGAGGCATTACTCATAGTAACATTTTCAGAAAGAAAAATAATAGTTTGAATGTAATATTTCACATTTTTCCTTTTCATTGTTTAACAATTTGTGGGTGAGAAGGATAACTCTACTTTTTCAGTTTTGAAATTAAGATTCTTGTTTGGTATCAAGCAAAAAACCCCAGGACTAATAAGGTTATGATTATCTTTCTTAATTTAAATAATAAATATTCCTAATGGGGACAAGTGGTGCTTTTTTTTTTTTTTTTGTAAATATAGGCATAATGATAGAATGAGTGATACTCATCAATAATTGCGAGTGAGTTCAATTCTAAGTGAATAAGAGTGAGAAAAATGGCATTTACAGCATTTCTCGGGGGAGCATTAATAAAAGAACTGTATCTTAAAAAAAAATATCTAGCTAGTGTTCAGCTTGCTTTGTAGGCTATTTTGCTATCCCACAGAGGCTATAGCATTTTCTTTGGTTTTACCTTATCTATAGTCCATAGTTTTGGGATACTGCAGAACAGTTGATATTTCAGCCTTGCAGAGCAGAAAGTATTCACATAGTTACAAAATAAGCAAGCTCAAGGTTTGCTAATCTGACTTCTTTTCTGCCTGCCATATTTATGTGGCCTTTGGGAAGAGACGACATCTTCAGTGTAAAGAAAGTGTTCCTGAACTAGTGAATCCATGGACAAAATAGTGGGCTCACAAGAGACACTTAAAGCCCCGTGATCTGTAACTAGCATTTTTTGTGGATGGGGCAGCAAGACATAGTGAATAGATGTGGGAATGGCAAAGAGAAGCCACACACAGAGGACTGTAAGAGTTCTTGTCTGAAAACTCAAGCTTCCGATTATCAATAAGCACCATAAATACATATTAACTAAATCAAAACGAAATGTTAAGAACCAGTGCCAATTTAAAGCATAATCCTTAGAAAAGATGACAGGTTTAATGCTTCTAGAAGTGTGAGTGACTAGAGAATAGTTAAAGTAGACAGGCAGTCTTTCTGAAACACTTATTGCATTTCCACTCACCCTCTGTGCCATCATCTACCTCACCTATTCTACACCTTCTCCTGCTCTGGCACAGCAGCTGGTGGATGCTATTGCCCTCTCCTGGCTAGAAACTGTGCAGTGCAGCTGCGCAATAAATGCCTGCTCTCAGCAGGTAAAGGAGAATCGACCAGGAAGATCTTGGTTGAGGCTGAACGAGTGTCCACTATGGCTGAACTCTGGGGTTGCAAGAAGCTTTGGCATGGTGCAAAACACCAGCTAAAAGCTGAACAAGTACTGAATCAGAGAGAAAACTGATACAATTAAATACTACTGAAAGAGAGGTTAAAAATCTCATTTATCTAAGGAAGAACGGATCACACAAATGCATTTAAAGAAAAGCCTCTTGGTCCTCCTGCCACTGGGCAAGTCCACGTGGGAGAGAGGTTTGGCCAGGTGCAGTTCATCTGCGCAGCCATGCTCCTTCAGTCATCTCCACTTAAAGCAGACCAAGACACAGCCGCCAGTGGAATTGCATTTAGCAGCAAGTCCAAGTTTCTACTTTACTCTGCTTCCTGCAGTGGGTCCCTCCTGATCTCTCTGCTGCGACAGCAGCTTTAAGGGTTTAACAACACAGTGCCTTTTGATCTCATTTCGGCAGCTGTGATTAAATAGACACACATCACTTGCTGTGCCACTATGTGAGCAACCCATGGTTCACCTTCACTGAATTAGTACCCGCTGAGCACTGCAAATATTTGAAATGTCAATCCATTTGATAATGTCAAAGAGGGCTGCAAATACCACAGAATGGCACCAAGGAAACATTCAACACACGCAGTGGCATATATAATATCTCTTTTCTTCAGGACAAAAATCGTAGTTAAATAGAAACAGGAAACCATCATAAGAAGACGTTAAGGTCAACAGATCCAATAACCTGAAGTGGGACGTGCTCCTGCAAATTATCACCTTAAAATTTTAAGCAATCCCATCCCCTTTCAAAGAACTTAATTCTTCCACATTCACCCATTCTAGAAAATTATTTTCTATTATTAAAATTTGGGATGTTAACAGCATTAACGACCCATGTGTTTTACATGCAGATTCTGTAGCTTCAAATCAGGGTGGAAAGTAGAGCCTTGTTGTGACATCTTTATTATGTTTTCCTATTCAAGAATCCTAAACCAGAGGAAAATATTTTATCTGTATAGGATACATTAATGAGGCCATATTTTCATTCACAAAAGCCTGGATCAGCAAAGAAGTAGGTGAAAGCAGAAGAAATTGAGCTGACTAGTAGGTTGCACTTTGCCCTGTAGAAATATTTGCCTTTACAAAAACCAGCAGGAAATAAGACATTAAACTTGTTGGTGGGGGTTGAATGAGAAAATTACCAACCTAAAGCTTGTGCAACAAAGAACTGATATCTGGCAGTTACACAGAATATGGAACAGTCTTCCAATGAGTTACAGGTTGGTTGTTTTTTTTTCTTTTTTTTCATGTGTGTTAGACTTTCCTTGCTAAATTACAGATTTTTAAACATTTCCCAAAATTGTACCAGCTAGTATATAAGAAATTAAATATTAGTAATGCAGGGCAAGTTTCCATTTTCATTGAAGAGTCACTCAAACACCTAAAGCTTTTTTTAAAAAAACCCCCAAAACTAAAGTTCATGTACTGACTGGCACAGCAGGCAAATACCATGTGCCCATTTGCGGCAGCTGAGAGTCAAGAGGTGCTTTTTCCCTTTGTATGCTGATGAAGACTGATGATTCACTGAGCACAAAAACATCTGCATGTAATTAGACAAGTGGTACCTTAGTAATAGGAAGTTATAGCGAGACTTACTGTTTGTTTTATACCACTGTCCAATTATCTTGACATTTCAAAAGGCAGCTACTTTTTGGTAGCTCAAAGGCTACCAGTCCAGTTAATCTGAAGAGCTATTTTTAAGTAGGACAAAAAAAATGACAAACTGCAGTATACTCAGTAAGAACAATGTTCATTAGTACAGGGCACCCCACTAAAGCCCCTTCTGAAGGCTTGGCTATAAGTTCCTTTTGGGTTTACCAGTCACTTCAACAGCTTCGTTCTCAGGTTTTTTTGCCTTATTACTGGGGAAGAAGATTTATATGATCGCTCTGTCCATTTGTTACCCTCATTTACCCCACCAATTTTAAAGCCTACTGGTCTTCCTCACTGTCAAATTTGGGTGAGGCTCCACCTACAATTCATCACTTCCAAGCTCTGTATCAGTACATAAAAGATGGTTTTATGTTACCAGAATATCTGTATTTTTTTCCTACTAATATATTTATAAAAAGATTTAGGGAGGGGAAAAAAAAAAGTTACAACAGGTCTTAGTCTATTTAGCTAACATAATTAAAATAATACAGGAAAGATTTATTAGTGGTAGATACTATTAATCAGTCTGAAAATCAATCTGAATGCAGACAAGTAAAATCCAGTAAACCTCTCAGAGACACAAACTTCTAAAACAAGTTTGGGAATTTTACTTGCTGCTCTGCCCGTTGTCTTTGTTAATAACAAACAGCATGTCACTGCAAACACCCCAAGCAGCAAAAGTTATTATTCATTCTCCTACCTCCTGTTCTGAAGAATTTCAAGAAAATTTCCCCTTATTTTCTTAAAAATTAGACAACTTCTATTGTAGTTTTAATTCCATTGCTTTATTGGATTTTATCTTTAATGTCAAAATATGCAAATACAGATATACAAACCCTATTATGCCAACTTCAGTGGCATTTGGTAAGAAGTACAACCGAAAAATCCAAGTCTCTTTCACCACTCCCTCTATTTTATACGTGTTTAATTAAATCTGAACTGTTGATCACTGCTAAATAAGTGCTTCAGAAACAAGCTTATCAATTATTGCTCTTCCACCTGCTTTTCATCTGAAAGCAGGAGGGCAGGAGACTGCAGTCAAAAGCAGGCAGGCTCTATAAAGCCTTTGAGTTTTGCTCACCTCTGCTAATTTTTCCTTTGATCACATTGTTAGACAACAATGTCAGATATTCCTTTTCATGCGTGCAGTTTATCTCAAATCTTTGCCTTCTTATCCCCTAATCAGGAAGGGACTAAAATCCTGATTAATGTCTCTGTTACACAGGCGTTCGTTAGTGTAATTCTTCGTTTGCCCTTATCCCTCAATCACCTTTGAAGTGATTCAGTTGCACAACTAAAGCACAGAAACTGAATATATTACAACAATAGGGTGGGTTCAGTAGAAGATCTCTCTCATCTGACTTCAGGACGTGTTTTATCCCAAGGCAGACTCTAAGTATCCTCAGATACTCTTCCGAAGTGACACGAAGAAAAGGTCCCTTCAGACGTTTCCCAGATGAAAGCAAGGCCTTAGTGCCTGATTAGCTCATTCCCTCTCCTTCCTCTTTTCTTTTTTTTTTTTTTTTTTTTTTCCAAACATACATCAGCCTTTCTCTGCCATCAACAAAGCTGGTATATGAACTGAAAATGGAGTAAAGCCTAATTAGAGGAATAGGCCCCTGGCTAATAATTAAAATGTGCACCTTGATCCATTATACTGGGTTCTGGCTTTGAATAGTATCAATTTATTTATACCCATGGAATAAATAAAGCTAGAGCTCCCTTTGTATGGTGAGACCTACCAACAATCTTGTGTTTATTTACTGTTTCTTATTTTATTCACATCAATGCTCATTTTGCAGATATTGGAGTTGAATGTATTCAATATAAATATACCTACCCACCCGGCTATTACTTACCACCCTTTACCCTTGTACATACTAGCTACACACCTTTCTTTAGTTTTTCCTCAGAATGCATGGGGATGAGAAGGCAGGCTTACGCAGGCATTCTTAGATACACAAGTACTGGGATACTTTAGAGTGTGCAATAGCAACCCAAACTACTAACGTTAAAATAATTAGTCATTGCATCAATGCAAAAGATAGTCAGTCCTCATATAGAATCAGCAAAATTTGCAAGAAATAACAGGATTATGCCTGTTCAAAAACCAAAAATAGGAAACAGCAGCTAAACTAGCACTAACAATCACTCCTGCACTGCTCTGTCCCTCACAGGAGAGTTTCGGCTTTGTTCCTCCTGATTAAAAAGGAAGGCTTGAACAAGGACTCAGATGACCTTTATTTTTAATCAGGGGAAACAAACAAACAATTCGGAGAGCAGCTACAGCACCTAACAGCAGCACACGGCTCCCAGCCGTGAAGAGTCTAGCTGGCTGGGTGGGCAGACCCAGGTAAAATACCCAGAAGCGCTCTCTAACAACTAACCTGGGTGAAGGTATCCAGTAGATCTCAGAGAAAGCTGACTAGCCTTGACTCAAAGGCTATCAATGAAATGTAACTGAACCCCCGGACACAACTGGAGAGATAGTGAAAAGTTACAAGAATGAAGAAAATACTTAACTGTCTATTCACTGCAAATAGCATGAGATAATACAAGGTTACACAGTTAAACTGTCATTATCTAGGTTATTAATCTGCTCAAAAAAGATGATATAATGAAGAAAAGCACTTCAGTGAGAGTACAAGCAAATTTAGATTTATCAGTGAAGTCAATTACTAGATCTGCTGAGAGGCACAAGAAGAATTTCTTATACCATCTCTCTGCTGAACCTGACCTTGAAAGTACGTCTCATCCGTTTTGGGACAAAATCTAACAGGTGAGCATAAAGACCTTTAGATTTATTTGCTACACTGTGTCCTGAATTAGCCAGTCACAGTGACATACTGAATCTTATCCGAAGGACAGCAAGTAGGCAGTGAGCACTGGGCTGTGCATCTGCAGTTTCAAGTGCGAGTTGAGTTTTCTGGCAAGAACTCTCTTCCTCCTCCACAGTCCAATGCTCCATGTTTTGTTAAGCCTCAGAGCACACCAGAGTTCATATATATATATGTGACAACACATTAAATATCTGCATGGACTAACTCTTGGAGTGCGAAGAAGGACTCAGATGCTGATAAAGCTGAGAAGCTGCCAATGAACAGAACAGGCTGGTGTAGCAATCGGAAACATGACAGACACGCCTGAAAAACTCTGTGCCTGAGCTACAAGTCCTTCTGAAGCTGAGCTGTCATGGTCCAGGGCACTGGGAGGTGTTGACACATTTGAGTCTGAAATAGCATGCTTCTCTTGGTTTGTCCTCAATGGCAAAGCCTGCAGCAGCACCCGTAAGTGAAGAGTATCCTGGTCAGACAGAGGCTTCCTGCTGAGTACCTGCATACGCTGTGGCACAGGTTGGAAGCTGCTGTCTTAGAGGAAATAACTTCCAGTTAGTCAATGACGGATACCATCGCTCTGCGCAGGCAACCAGCTACCCTGTGCTGGCAACACTTCTGCAAGAACTAGGAGCCACTACTTTAGAGGAAGTAGCTGAATTCCTGGGTGCAAGGGAGACACTGTCTAGTTCCCATTTATTTTTGCAAACACTAGAGATGCTATACTACTGTATCAGTTTGGACAAGGAACAGCTGAACCATTGCTTTACTGGGATCCATTATGCAGCAAAGGTATCCAAAACCAGCTATATGTTTTATCTGTGTTAACTGGAATACACATAGCGGCGAGGACCAAAATAACCCTCAGTAGCAGATCTGGCATTCCCAGAGACAGCTAACCCTAAATCCTGCTTTTTCTGTAGGCTTCCTACACCACATTCTCTTAGCATGACTTTTATGGTAGGAAGCTTATAGTGGTAATTCAGCCCTACTTTTTACTGTTTTAATGAACAATCACAGGAACTTAGTGGATATTTGAATGGATATGGAAATTGAAGCAAAGAATGAAACTAAATCAATCACATTGTTATCATCAGCTCTTAAGAAGTCTCAATCAGTTTTGGTCAAAATAATCACCACTTTTTCTTACCACCAGTAAAGTCACATCATAATACCATATAGTAATGCAATTACTACCTATTAAACATTGTTCTTTTCTCGAAGTGTAGCTGTAAACTTGCATAGACGTTACAGTCCAGTGTGCATGCAAGTTACAACGAGGAATTTTTTTTTCTTATATAGATAAAAGAAGTGCTCAGAAGTTTTCATTTACAGTCAAAAGGCAGCTGCAATACAAAAATCTGTCAAGACTTCCCTATTTACTGGTCCCATGTGTATTTTTTCTAATGGGGGAGGAGCAAGGAGAAAAAGCAAAAGGAAAAGTCTGTGTACCTTCCTAATAGGTTACACAAGTAAAAATTTCATCTGCTCCTCAGTTCAGTCCATTCTTTGAAGTTATCCCCTACCACCCCAAAATGTGCCTATGCTACATTCAAAGAAGGGAAGTGAAGAAAACGAAAGTTCTTGACTGTGTGCTTGAACTTACTCCTATAAAGAAGAGTAGGAGCAATGCCCTCAAGTTAAATGAATTACACCGGTAGCCAAGAGTGAGAAGCAGGAAAGAACAGAGAGGGTTAAAGCGGTGTAAACCTGTGGGCGCGGCAGCTTTAATCCTTCAGCTAAATGCCTTTGGCTGGAAAGTTATCAAGCAAAAAAAATTCTGTTGTTTATTTTATTGATAAAAAGAGAGGTACAGATGGCACACAGATAAGCCATTAAATACTAAACAGGCAACGCTCCCATTAGTTATAATCATCTAATTCCATCAACTTTAATAAAAAGTTCTGTACACAAGTAGGTTCTTGCTGCATATTTTGCAAACATTCATTACACAATTGTAGCAAAATTCATTTTTGCGCAAAACACAAGAACGCTTTGATCTGCTATGGTCAAAATGCTGAGTCCAGGCACTTTGGTCAGCCTGTGGCAGGCCTGTGTCTCACGGCTTCATTTCCTCTCCACCAGACCTTTAAAGCCAAGAATAAACAAAAAGGTGAAATGAGCATAAAATCTCAATGGAAAAAGACAAACTGATAATGGATGAACAACGTGTATCAGAATTTCTTACAGCATTCACTGCATTATTTGTCCTAAATTTCCAGTGTAGAGCCGAAGTTTTGAATGGGTGCAAATCAAGACTTCTACTGCAGAAAACAGATCACTCTTTCTGTGTAACCCTTCTATATATAAACACTTCTGTGCAGCTGTATCGACTGCATAAGTGAGACTATTTCTTGTTCCACTATGTTTGGGAGGGCAGTCGTTATTAAAATGGGTTAGTTTAAGTCAATAAGTTTAATAAAATACAAATTTTTCCCTAGGGTAGGAAAGTAGTCTGTTCAATGCCTTATGCAGCTCATTTACCAAGAATGATAATAAAAAATATGACCCATATCAGGGGTTAAACAATTATTCTCCCTCTATTCCAACAAATGAGTAAAATGGATATTTGCCAATATCACATTTACAGCACAAGGAAGTAGGAAGCCTACAGAGCAGACCAGGAATGATCGTTCAAAATGTTAGAAGTGGCTAATTGATAAGGACCCCACAACATACTTCCAAGCAGAATGAAGTACCATAAAAAAAGTTAGACAAACTCCCACTGATTGAATAAGTTCTGCAAAGACTGGAAAATAGCCAGAATAAAGCTAGTATTTAATAAAGGAACTAGCACTTTTTTCTCTTTTTTTTTCAAGTTGCTATTTACTGAAGATGGTACAAAGATTTCTAAAGGTTTTAAAAGGATTAATTCATGAATATATCCATCTGGTCAGTGTTCTTAATGAAGAAAATGAATTCAATAGATTATTGAATCTGTGAACTCAGCTTGAAAGTCATTGTAAAAATTTGAGTTTCCAGGCATCTAAATGAGACTGCTAATCTTCTACCTGAGCATAAAACAAAAGTTTGGAGTTCAATAAAAGAAAACCAATTGTATTATCAGCATATTACATAGAATTATCTTCCCAATAAAATTTAAAAAAATAAGCTGGTAAAGAGCTGACATAAAGGTTGAAGCCTGACACTAGAATATTCAGATCAGTAATGCAGTGAAATATTTAGAAAATGAGGTTGCAACCAATGACTCAAACAAGTTACCAAGGGAGGTGGTAACTTCTCTGTCTTGTGGGAGCAATCTGTCTCACCTGTCTTAAACACTTATTTTAGAATGGGATGAATCACCTTCTGTAGAAGTCTGTAATACCAGTGAATATAGAGCCCACAGAAGCCAGAGGGGGCCCTACATGACTAATTTAGACTACATGTCTAATTTTTAAGTAGCCATAGTTAGATGAAATAGACCAAAGTCGTCACAGACAGGTACCTAAAAATATGCTATAACTCAAACAAAAATATCTTGTTTTGCAGAAATGAAGAGGCAATGCACTATGCCATCTGTTAGCAGGAAGTCATAGAATCATAGAATGGTTTAGGTTGGAAGGGACCTTAAAGACCATCTAGTTCCAACCCCCCTGCCATGGACAAGGACACCTCCCACTAGACCTGGTTGCTCAAAGCCCCATCCAGCCTGGCCTTGAACACTTCCAGGGATGGGGCCTCCACAACTTCCCTGGCAACCTGTTCCAATGCCCCACCACCCTCATAGTGAAAAATTTCTTCCTAATATCTAATCTAAATCTACCCTCTTTCATTTTAAAACTGTTACCCATCATCTTATCACTACATGCCCTTGTAAAAACTCCCTCTCCGGTCAGCTTATATAATAACAACAATCCTTTTTTTTATTTCAAGAGCTTTATAGGAGTGGTTCATCAGCCATCAATGTCATGCACAACACTGCTCAGTATACTTCCAGCAAACAGGGAATGAGATACTGAGACAGATCAGGTAAAAAATGGTTAACAGTATACTCGGACACCTAAAATATGACAGTTATAAGAGATTTGGTCTTCAGTTTTCATAAGGATCATTTAAAATTGATAAGTTTTATAGAGGAAAGAAGTTGCTCTCACCAGGCTAAATGTGTAAGTAGATAGCATATTATATGGAGCAAACCAAGCATTTGGGCAGGCAGGCCTTTTGTGTCTGAAGCAGAGAAAGCAAACTTTAAAGATAAATACAATTTGAGAACAAACTGGTTCAGATTTAATTAGATATTATTTCAGCAAGACCACTTGAGAGAAAAGAGAGAAAAGGGGATCTCAGGATGGAAGTGGGGGAGATAAGATAGTTATCTGCCAGAGAAGAGGAGAAAATATAGGTTAGCTGCACATTGTGCATGCATGTGTATGTATGTGTGTAGTGGGGGGGGCGGTACTGCTCCCTAGAACCAGTATTCCTATTGAATCCATGATTTTTGCTATTTCATAAAATTATGAACATAGTTCTGAAGTTCATCTTTGTACACTATTTTGTCAAGATCTAGACTGAGATGATCAAGAAATTATTTTCTCAGAAAAAACTTTCCCCTACTGGTAGCTGGGTCATTCCACCCTTTATTGATTTTCTGTATGAGTTTATTCTAGTGCATAATGGTTACTTCTTTCCACACATATAATTTCAGTAACAGTACTGAGTACACTGGATTAAATATAATATCTTTCAAGAAATCAAAGTAAAGAATCTGAGGATTTTGATGGCTCTGCTGCAGGGACTATTTTTGTGGTGGTTGTGGAGGTCTTTGGCAAGCTTGAATGATTACTTGAGTCACAACTTGGATTCAGTCAGTGCGCATCAGACTCTGGAGAGCTTGTTTCAAAAGATGAATTTAGTGGCAAGGCTGTTGGAAGAATTTTCCAGCACAGATTCTGATGTGTGTCTGGGGGAGTGGCAGCAGTGTGAGGACATGGGGTTCTTCTTGTGTTGAATTAAATTCTGACATGGTTCAAAACTGTAAAACACCTTTAAAATAGAGAGCGAGTGAGCTGGCTGTGTGACAGAACTCAGAGGGTTGTGATTAATGGAGCAGCGTCAAGTTGGAGGCCTGTAACCAGTGGTGTCCCCCAGGGGTCAATGCTCAGTCCAATCTTGTTCAATATATTCATCAATGACCTGAATGAGGGGACAGAGTGTAACATCAGCAAGTTTGCTGATGATACCAAACTGGGATGGCTGACACCCCGGAGGGCCGCGCTGCCATCCAGCGTGACCTGGACAGGCTGGAGTGCTGGGCAGAGAAGAACCTAATGAAGTTCAACAAGAGCAACTGTAGGGTCCTGCACCTGGGGAGAAAGAATGCTAGGCACCAGTATAGGTTAAGGGTGGACCTGCTGGAAAGCAGTTCTGAGGAGAAGGATCTGGGGGTCCTGGTAGATAGTAAATTATCCATGAGCCAGCAGTGTGCCCTTGTTGCCAGGAAGGCCAATGGAATCCTGGGCTGCATAGGGAAGAGTGTGGCCAGTAGGTTGAGGAAGGTCATTCTCCCCCTCTACTTGGCACTGGTGAGGCTACAACTGGAATACTGCGTCTAGTTCTGGGCTCCCCAGCTCAAGCGGGACAGGGAACTATGGGAGAGAGTCCAGTGTAGGGCATCAAAGATGGCTGGGGGATTGTAGCACCTCCCTTATGAGGAAAGGCTGAGAGAGCTGGGACTCTTTAGCCTGGAGAAGAGAAGGCTGAGGGGAGACCTTATGCTTGTTTTAAGTATCTAAAGGGTGGGTTGAAGGAGGATGGAGCCAGACTCTTTTCAGGGGTTCCCAGTGACAGGACGAGGGGCAACGGGCACAAGCTGGAACATAGGAAGTTCCATTCAAACCTAAGAAAAAACTTCTTTACGGTGAGGGTGACAGAGCACTGGAACAGGCTGCCCAGGGAGGTTGTGGAGTCCCCTTCTCTGGAGATTTTCAAGACCTGCCTGGATGCAGTCCTGAATAATGTGCTGTAGGCATTCCTGCGTCAGCAGGGGAGTTGGACTAGATGATCTCTAGAGGTCCCTTCCAACTCTGAAAACTCCGTGATTCTGTGATTCCATAATATTAATCTAGTTCTCTGGTGGAATGTTCCTACTAGGTATGAGCTTTTTTAGATTGTGGAGGTATGTACCTCATGTATTTCCCTCGGAGGAAATGTGATGTGATCTGAGTTGCTGACTGTGCATTGTAGCTTCTTTTGGCTTGATGAAGATTGTTGCTGGCTTTGTAAGGGTGAGAGAGAGGTGAGCTTTGAGTTTCCTGCATGTTGTATTTTGCAAATTGCCACTTATCATGACTATGGTCGAGGAAAGTAACTTTGATATCATGGTATTACAAAAACTGTTTGATAAAGTGTCATCGGTTGTCTTTTGGAAATCAGTAGGACAGGCCAGGTTTCTAATCCAGATAAGGATAAATCATATGGGTATTTTAGGTATCATATAGACTTGTCAACTGAAATATTTAAAATCTCTCCAAGGTGGCATATTTGTGCCACATGTGTGTCATGTTCATTATGGAAAGTAAAGTTGTTTGTAAAGATACAGAGAATGATAATAATGACATCCTTGACTTTATGCTATGAATATTGGTCTTGCTATTCGAAGCACTCAGGACAGTATATGTTGCACAAAGTTATGAGATATTAGTGGATAGGTAATGCATGAAGGTGTTTCACAGCTGATGGAAGAAATCAGCTGCGTCTTAGAGAAACCTTGGAGTCTGGGTGACTAAGGATCTGAGAGTGGTTTTCATGAATGGTGTTTCATAGAAGTTCAGCTTAATATTATCAGCTTACCAGAGATGGTTTTTTAGTGATCATATTAAAAGCTCCTGCAGGGGACTGAGTTTTGTCATTTTTCTTGGAACTGAGACATGTCTCCAAACTGAGACTTTCATGACATGTTTGAGTCCTAAAATAAAAAAAAGCAGCATCTACCTTGACACATTGCTAGATTACCTCTCACACTGCTGGTCTGTGAATGCAGAATTGTTTCATATAGTGTTTTCCTCACTTGACCTATCAAACCTTTTTCTCTGTAGTAACCAGTTCATTTTCTTAAATTCATATTTTTGCAAGTTCTTACCACTGTTTGTTAATGGTACAGTGGCAAAGTTATCACCTCTGTAAAATTTTCTTTGGTTCTTTCTTTACCTAATCTATTTTAAAAAGCAATCAAGCAAACCATTTGGCTTTATTAATCCTTTAGAAATACAATTCCAGGTATCTAAATTAGTTAAACATTGGACATACGAATGAGGAGAAATACTCTAACATGAAGTTTCTTTAATACTTGCTAGTATTTGAGAGAGTTGATAGAAGGTTGTACACATTTCATTTAAAAGCTTTGGACAAAGTAAAATGGCAAGAGATAGAAACTTTATGAAATTTTGGGGCAACTTTTATGTTTTGAACAGAAACAAAACCACTGTGTTGTATGCCATTGGTCACATTGATACACCCATCAATTCCTATGTCCTGTTCATAAAGAAAAAAAGAAAAAATCCCCACTAATTTCTCAGTATTGCACACTAAGAAAGAGATACTTCTTGACCCTTGATGCAATTGCTGGTAGCCCTAAGTCATGATACCTGTTTACCTCTAGTTTAAATGTTTATCCACAAATGAATATATTTGCATCCAACCCCAAAATCTAAACATCACTGAGTCTCATCCAGATTTTCTTATTTTTGTGCCTGCAAATAATTTGACACTTATTTAACTACCAAATTTCATTCGTAAAAGTGACACATATATTCATAAAATGAATGCACTGCTCAGAAAAATCAAAAACTTATGTTTTTTGTATACAGCCCAGTTCGGGCTGCCATTGACTTTGGTGTGCCTTGGACTAAGAAACCGCTTTATTGAATATCTGTCTTCCTTGTGACTCATTTGAAAACGACTTACAACTAAGCACTTTCATTTTGTATTACCTTGTATGAACATCTTGATGAGAATTATCTCAATGCAGTACATTGATGCCCCAGGAATGGGCAAGGCTATAATACCTATTTGCTTTCATTTGTGAGTCTGAGAGATGCTGGGGTCCTAGTTACATTGTGTGACTAGACGATCAGAGCTGTTTCTGCTCCTGTAAATTTGGATGCTGTCGTGATGCTGCTGTCAGCATTGCTGGGGGATGGCACAGTTTAGCTGTAGCATTTGAAACATAAAATCTGAGTTGAGTGTTTGGAGCTGTCTCTTGGTAAAGCTGAAGCAAGCTTTTGGAGCACTTTTTTGTCTGCCATTTATATCGTGGTTTGGCCTCAGCCGGCAACAAAGAACCCCACGACCACTCGCTCAGCCGCCGTGGGAAGGAAGCGGGGAAAATCAGAAGAAAAAGGCAAAACCCATGGGTTGAGATAAAGGCAGTTTAACACAACAGCAAAGGAGAAAAGGCGAACAACAACAATAACACTGATGGAGGAATGTACACACACAGTTACTGTACCAGTGCTCACCGGCCAGACCCCGGGAAGCCCCAGCCTGCTCCCCAGCCGAGGCTTCCTCCCCCTTCCCCGGCCATCTCCCCCCATGGACTGGGCACGGCCTCACATGGTATAGAATACCTGTGTCCCATGCCAGAAAATTAACCACATCCCTGCTGGAACCAGGACAATTTATTTTTTCATTTCAAGTTTTCCTCTGCCAGAACTGAGGTTGCTTAATTGCGGTAGTATTTTCCAATAGATGTATCATCAGCTAGCCTTTCTAAGGACCATGCAAACTGTAGAGGAGCTCTTGTTGTAATAGCAGACACATTAAACTTTTCCATTTTTTCTTGTATTTCTAATTTTTTTTTTTCAGTTTTGTTCAGACTTGCTCTCATTTTTATTTCTGCCACTACCACTAATTTTTTTGTCCAGTCTACCCTATTGCCGCATCTCTCTTCTGTCACATCTTTACCCTGCCAGTCCAATTCAACACAGGCTCCCTGTTGGATCAGAAGACCTCTCATTCAGACATTTGCTGTTCTCTCCTGACAAGCTGGCAGTCAAAGCTTCCTCTTTGTGAATAACCCTATGCATTAGTTTAAATCTGACAGATCCTTTCTACCAGAGAGCCTTCATCAGCATAATGTGTCTCTTTTCTCTCATCGCAGTCATCTGTTTCCTCTGCATGTCCTATTGGATTCACAAGCCTCAGCATGCTGTACTGAAGTATCTTGGCTATGGACCTCATCTCCTGCAGGGAGAGGAATCACTGTGTCCTAGCTTGCCGAGTCTTTTAATGTGGGCTTGAGTTTCAGTAATAGGGACACAGCTTGTGCAAGATGACTTGTATTTCAATGTCTTCCAGATGAGTAATGTTCAGAATAAAAGTAGAGTACAAACCCTAAACCTTCTTAGGAGTACAGAATGAAGTCATATCATGGACTACTCTATGTAACTTACTAGTTCCCAAACATTTTCCTTCATTTCTTTAAAAGTCATCTCCCCTTCCACAAGCTACCCCCATGTCTATTTGAACCAGCATCTGTGGACAACTCGCGATCCATTCTTTTTAACGGTACAAACTGAGCAAAATAAGAAACAAATACTTTTCTTATATCATGAGAATTCAAAGTAACTGTCTCCCTAGTGATGAATTATATCCTTTCCGGTACTATCACTCAGTATATATGGGTCCTCTACTCTCTACATAAAGAATTAGCACGAAAGTAATAGTTTATAATACTCTAAATGTTCTAGTCTAATGGACCAAGAGACTGAAGGTAAATCAGTATATTTTAAGTATGGAAAGCTGTTCTTTCTTTTTGAGTTCTGCCTTCCCATGTTGCAGAACTGCTCAATTTAGGGTGTTTTCACCAGCAAAACTCACATGTAATTGCTATTGTACATTATACTCTACAGACATTATCTGTTTGTTTGGCTCCTACATTTTTAGTTTACACTATGTCTGCTCAGTTTTATTGTAACTTAAATCAATTAAATGACATCCTGTCATGTTCCCCCCTCCTTATATTGCTTCTCTATTCTTACGAGCTGCATGATCTTTTTAATGTTAACTTTCCATTCTCTTCTACTTCTTCCACACCTCTTCTCTGCTCATTTTTTCCTGTTCCATATTTGTTATAGGAAAATGTCCAAGCTAAGTCCCAAAATATTTAGAATTTTATTGTACTTTAAGTGCTGAACTTGGAGTTTTTTTTTTAAATTACAGTTAACAAATAAGCTGCAGCTTTCTGCTATTGCTCATTACCATTGCTGAAATTGTCTTAGGGTCCAATTGATAACAAAGTAGTCTATAACTCTTCATTGTGCTTTCTTCCAATGTTGTCAATCAACTTCATCATGAAATTTGCTGCTTTTCCAGGGCTAATTTATATTAGGATTAATATCCATCATTTTTTCTTTCAATTTGACTTGCAACTGTTTATGTCCAGCCACTGCACTCTGTTCAAGTTGGATTATACAACGTCAACTTCTAATCTAGTGCTTTATTAAAAGCCTTGCTATGACTGAATGATGTAGGACCTCTTCAAGAAAATGTGAATGATGAAGCAGTTATTAAATTCAGGCTTTGTCCTACTGAAAGACCTCAAATTTTTCTCCTCCTGGTAATCATTAAATAAAAATGCCCAGAGAAGAGCAACAGGAAACTCTGAAGGGTACCTAGAGTTTGACACTTATCTGAGCTGAATCTTCAGAGTACACATCGCTGCTTAAGAGCTTCTATTTTAAGCTAAAAAAATCCTGTAGAGTGTACCTAACAAATGACTGACTAGGGTAATCACAGGTGAACATTTCTCATGAATTCACTAAGGAATCTATCCCATGTTATGTGTGCCAACGGAAAAGAAGCAGTTTCATTTGAGATATCGACTGGATATCATGTTTGACACAGTGCTATTCATGCCCGTATACAGAGCCCTCTCCTCAACCTGGACCAAACAATAACTTGCAAAATGTTTCTAGTGGTTGCATGCAGAATGTGCGCAATGCATTTGGAAAAGCAGCAGAACTTCACTGCCTTTTCTTTCACCTCTGTCAGCATGTGAGTTAAAGTGGTCCAGGGATATAGAAGCACAGCTCATATGTGCCTGGCAGCCCTTGCAGTTCAAGTTTCCACTCTGATCTCTCACTGTATGCTAAAGAGTCTTCCTGGGTGTTATTTTATACAAGACACACCTTCTTGAAGACTGCAGTATTAGTTCCTCCTCTAGCTCCTGTATTGAACTCTGTCTACACTACAGCCTTTTAAATGAATGAAGGAACATACTGGAGAACTGGGTATTTAAGATGATTTATGCTCAGTTTATGGATTTACAGCTGTGTTTGGTAAGGAAGTTGTTACTGTTATCAATTTAAGTAACAATTACCTTAGGTTAAGGCACAATGCAAATAACTGATTGAAGTGTTAGGTGTGCTGGTTTTGACTGGGATCGAATTAAATTTCCTTCATAGTAGCTAGTACGGGGCTATGTGTTGGGGATTTGTGCTGAAAACAGTGTTGATAACACAGGGATGTTTTCGTTCTTGCTGAGCAGTGCTTACACAGAGTCAAGGCCTTTTCTGCTCCTCACACCGCCCTGCCAACGAGTAGGCTCAGGGTGCACAAGAAGTTGGGAGGGGACAGAGCCGGGACAGCTGACCCCAACTGACCAAAGGGATATTCCATACCATATGACATCGTGCTCAGCAATATAAAGCTGGGGGAAGAAGAAGGAAGGGGAGGATGTTTGGAGTTATGGCATTTGTCTTTCCAAGTAGCACCCTAAATACTGATTTTTTCCCTTGCTTTGAATAGATATTTTTAGAAAGTGGAGGAGTATAATTTTCATTTATCGTTGAAGTTCTAATGATTTTACATGGCTTAAGTTTTTCGCCAGCTACGAAGGCTATATCTTGACAATGATATATAATTTTGTTTGTAAAATCAACCAGCAATGTAGATGATGTTTACAGATGATATCTAACTACTGTCCCAAATTCATAATGAAAAATAAGAAAAGAAGCATAAAAAATGGCAGCAGTACTTCAATTTCCAATATAAATAGTCCAAGAAACAACATTCAACCCTTCTTGACAAGATATTATCAGCATGAAGTCTTAGCTTAGATTTCTTCTCTTGTATAATCAATGTACAGTGCAGCACAATTATACTGGCTTACCCTGCAGAAAATCTTCATTAACATTTCTCAAAAGCCTTTTGGACAAATTGCACCATTTGTAGTGTGCATCCATTTGCTTCAATTTAATTTACTTACATTAGTTGCTCCCTGTTTCTTGGCAGAATTAATAGTCACCAGAGTTCAGTAGCTGTGTGCTCTCAACTAGTTATCACTGTGCTGAAGACAGTGCTCAGGTTCCTGTGGTTTGGGGGTTTCTTTCTTTCTTTCTTTCTTTCTTTCTTTCTTTCTTTCTTTCTTTCTTTCTTTCTTTTTTTAGGTTTTTTTTTCAGGGTTCTTGAAATCCTTTCTTTTCACCCATGTGCTGCTGTCAAGGTTGTGAGCCCAGTGTTGCAAATCCTGCTTGCACTATTTCTCCTTCCCCTTTCATTCCTGACAACAGAAGGTGTCTTTTGTGGACCTAAGCTTCATTACTACCAAGCTTGATTGAGATGTGATAATATTCAAATCCCATTTTTCTCCTCTGTAAGTGAAACAGTACAGTTGGTTTATTTGACACAGGCAATGTGCTTCTCTGACCCATGTAATTTATATTCTTCTCAAATGGGGCAATGCTGAATACCGACATTGCACAATTCTTCTTACTAGCTCTTCTAATGAAACACAGTTCTAAAAGTGACTGGGCTAACAGCCACGTGATGCTGCTCTTCAGCCACAGGGCTAGAGTCAAATAGCCCAAAGAGTCAGATTTGGGAGGGGAATCTCTGGCAGAAGGAGGACAAACCAAAGTGGATGTACGGAGCTCTTCGCTAGGACTGTGAGCAAGGATGTGCTCGAGCTGATGATGTGGGAACTTCTCCAGCACGAGTTATTGCGGTTGGTCGTTTTCCAAAAGGCAATCTCTGTGAAAAACTGGGGCATTGATATTTTGCCCCTGTCAAAATGCCTATACGTGGTACACAGATACCTTAGCTATCCTCAAGGAAAGCCAAAAGCTTGGTATTTCTGCCTTTTTCTAAGAAGAGACATACTATGACTCTGGGCTAGATTTTAAGTTATTTTATGACCATCAGGCCATCAGTCTTCTTAGGGTTTTATTTGTTTATTTATTAAGTACTAGTATCCTACCTGTTCCTGGAAACACAGTAGATATACATGTTAAAAGGAACAACCTCTGTGCATACATGTAGCCAGAAAACAATGTGAATTGATTAGGAACTGCTTATTGGGTGGTTTTTTTGAGCCTTCATTAAAAAAATGGTTCTCTTTTTACTATTCTAGACTATCTTTCAAGAGAAGGATACACACCGATCTCACCTAAAAATTATTAAAGAAGTTTTAATATCACTAAGCCTTCTAACCAATGTCTGTCCAAGAAAAGAAAAAAAGATTTACTCCAGTACTAGTTTCTAATATTAATTAAATGGTGTTTTCATTTTACTGTTGGCTATTTGGTTTTTGGTTTTTTTCTGATCTATCTAATAATGATTCCTGGCTGCGGCAGCTACAGAATAGGTCATATGGAAGTTAAATGTTCCACCAACCTGCCTTTTAAAGTACAGACTTTACCTTAATGATTGATTGGCAGTGGTCTTCTAACATAATGATAATAATTTGAGCCCTCAAGAACAATCCTGACTAGCTTCAAATGGTAAGAAGTGATGCACTCAGTAACTCCAAAGTCAGGAGACAATAACTGGCTGATGCTTTTTCCTTCCTAATCAACTTCCTATGACAGGTACCATAAAAGTTTCATTGGTTAAAACTAGAAATGGCCAGAGCCAGTCTGAGTTATCGATACTAAACCAAATATTGCATGTTAACACTAATGCTGGGATACCAACACTGGTATCTTGGCATGTAAGCTGAATTTTCCTGGGGGAGGGGGAAAAATCAGAGAATCATAGAGAAGAGAGAGTTCTAATAAACATAAGAATAAAAAGGAAACAGCTGTCCTTATGTTCAAAAGAGGAAGGTGAAATAGAGATATAAAAGACAGAGAAGAAAAGAATATGCAGAGAGATCTGTGGGGGAAAAGAATAAGTCAGAGAAACAAAGAGAAAAGAATAAGAGACACCGGGAACGGAAAAGAAAAATAAAAAAGAAACAGAAGAGCTTTTTGATATCAATGTAATTCTCATATCCCTTCATACTCCCATCACCTAATCTTTTGAACCTTTATTTTTTTTCCCTAATTTTGACATATAAGAATGTTGACTCAGTAGATCGGAGTTTCTTGGTTTTTTGTGGATTTTTTTTACAACTACGTACAATGACATAATAAAATTGGTGTCACTGCCAAGAAAAGCTATCCCTAATAATTTTGTTTTTGCCTCATTGTTAGGACTGTTTGCAAAGAGATAAGTAGAAATTCTGTTTTCAGGACTTTATATATATGTGTGTGTCTATGTATACAACAGATATATATATATGAATAAATACATTAAAATAATATTTGTACAATATTTATATATGAAAATATATAAATATTTTATATTACAATTATTTTATATTTATATATGAAAATATATGATCTCTAAAGGGAATGAAATAACTATTCAAAGCAAATTAAAAGAGTAATTACTGTATGTTCAAGGGATCTGGGAAGTTATTTTATTCAATGCATTGCAATGTAAATTACTGGATTACTTTTTGTAATAAAGATTTCACAGCTTTTGGTGAGGAAATTCAATTAGTGTTATAGTCCAATATTGGAATATTTCTCTTGGAATGAACAGTTCAGTAAACTGCATGAGGAGCAAAGCAAAACTGGGCATAGATGGCACAGTCATCTCTATACTTGTGACACTTAAGATGTGATTTGAAAAATCTCAGCTACTACTGCAATGCTAGCTATACTAATATTTTACATTTACGTAGCATCAACATATCTCAGAGCACCCAGTAAATGTTCAAAGTTTATACCACCTTTTTGCAGATGGAGAAGCTGCTGTGCAGAAAGATATGATTACAAAGCAATTTGATGATACACCCAGGAACAGAAATGATTTCTGGTCACTTGTGTCAGACAGACCTGCACCATTTTTTTTTTTCTATTAGCTTCTTTGGGGTCTTCATTTTTGGCCTAATTTGATTCCCAGTTTTCTCTTTATTTCTCAACATTCAGCTCATTTCAAGCAGTTGAACTCACTCATGATAAACACAAAGATCTTTCATCACCATTTAACTTTTCATGTTCTGTAGAAACTATCATTTCTCTTCTTTGTATTCCAAAGTTTGTTTTTTCCTAGACATTTTTATATACTCTCTGTGAAAAGTCAGATGTAATCAGAAAATTAAGTGTTAAATATAAGCCTCTTCAAAATTATGCTTACCAGCACATAAGATAACGAACAGCTGGATATTTTTTAATGGCAAAAATGGGGGGGGGGAAGCGCTAATACATTAAAACATCAGCTGTCCAATGATAGATTTGGAAGTGATCATTGGTATTTCAAATCTATAGTTAAGGACTTACTTTTCTTCTAATGTTTAGTTTTATTGCTATGTTATTAGAAAGTTTGTAACTGGTGTGATCAGGAATTTATTTTCCAGCAATCAAATACTATGATGCGTTATTTTGATATAATAAAGGGTAATATAGAATCTCAAAATTTTAATGTAATTTAAAGCTTGAACAACTCGGAAATATTTATACTGAAACCTAAATAAAATCCAAATACAAATGGATTATTAATTAGAAATTGTATTCTGTGTTTAATATCTTATTTTTGCAGGAGAAAGGAGAGGACTTTTCTTCGTGGTCTATAACCTTGCAAAGAACTCTTACAAAATCACATCCAGACCATAACTTAGAAATGCCATTTGTGCTATAATAATGTCAGAGTTCTCATTCATGTCTTTATCTCCTAAAGTCTGAATTATTGCAAAGGCTGTGAAGAAAACTTCCTACGAAATTAGATATCATTCAGATAGGACAAATGCCTATACACCTATCCTAACAGCATATATGAAGGGCAAATATAAGTGCCTTGAAATACATCCTTTTAAATATTGTGTCTTAAAATATATTGTGTTTTTAAACAAGTCCAGATTGACAATATTTCAACACAACAACACCCTGTGCTGCCTTAGGAGAAACGCTGCCAGCAGGTTGGGGGAGATGATCCTTGCCCTTTTCTCAGTACTGGTGAAACACATCCGGACTGTTGGCGAAAGAATCATAGCCAAGTTCATAAAACATGAATCATATTGAGGCTGGGGAAAGAGATGAGGGAGAATTCCATTCCTCAGTTCAGCACCCACATACTATTCACACAAATACGCTCATATACCAAGACTGCAGAAATCAACAAACGGGGGGGGGGGGGGGGGAAAGGCTGCAGTATGTGCTATAAAAAAGCGTACAGTTGCACAATGTTATCATATTTGACCCAACTGCTGAAGTAGAAAGAACAGCAAATATTCAGTGGCATTCTGAGGTTTTGGAGTACAAGATCAAGAAACAAAAGACAATGATCCAAGTGATTTAATATGAGAAGTAGACAGAGGTAACATGTATACTGCTGCTACGGCCTTATTTGTGGTATAATTTCATAATCTTTAAATTTTTCAATATTCTTTGAAAGGTCATTTAAAAGTTGCAGTCAGCTTAAAGTAGGTTGTTCCTTGTGTTGGAATTTGTTCTTCAAGACATATTCAAGGTTACAGGCTTTTGAAAAATATTTTCTCGTAGAACCTGGTAAAATATAAGAAAAATATCTCTTGAGATTCTATCTATTCAATGACTGTACTGAGAACTGGACACTTTTGAAGAAGGGGAAAAATGAAAAAGAGGGTGCATTATGACCCGGCCTAGGCATTGCTATGGCCAATTTATTTTCGTGTCTTAATTTAAAATATTTAAGTCTGCCTAATTGAAATTCTTGGACAGACAGCAGTATGATTTCCTCTTGAGTTACACAAGGGAGCTTGCTAATAAGATCTGATATCCCAATTAATATAACTGTATTTGGAAGTAATGCTTGATGACAAATCATATTCACGAACTCCAAATAGCATGGTTTGTCTTCTGGAAACCCTTTGGAAAAATCCGGAAGTTGATTTGCTGAAATGTATTCTCAGAGCGTACACGGTCAATAAAATTCTACAGAGAGGGGCAGAGTTCACTATCCATAAAATTTGTTGAGAAAAGTTTAGGGGAAAAAGAAGACTGAACATGGAATGTTTTTGGCCGGGGACATTGACACTGCTGAAAATGCGTGGCAACCCAGCGAATTTTTTTCAACCTTATAACCACAGCTGTGTCTAAGCTGGAATTAAGGATGTCCGTTCTTGGCTTGCAAGTCTGTATTGGGGGAATGGGGTTGAGGAGAAAGAAGCGACAGATGCTTTGACAGGAATAGTCCAATTTCAGCGCTTGGCAATTCTTGAAACTTATAGCATGGAATGAAATAGAGAGCAATTGCACTCATTAGTATCTAATTCAGTGCTCAGAGAAATGGTCATTGCTAATAAGCATACAGTTGAGAACACTGAAAGAAAAGCTGTAGTTAGCAAAGATGGTACGGAAGCAGAGTGGGAACTCAAAGACATGGTTCTGCTATAGGAAGCACAAAGGTCCCTGGTGCCACTGAGATGAGTAAGAGCAGCACTAAGACCAACCTGGATGACTCCACTGTCTGACAAGGAGGTACCAGTCAAGGACACCTTTTTCTTTCTTTGTCGGTCAGCAGCCCATTGAGCTGTCAGTTCGTATTGATCAACTTGTGAGGAAAATTATCTCATTTACTGCTGTGAGATACCTTTCTTGGATCTCACTACTAGCTGATTTACAGCTCTTACAGCATTTATAATTTTATGGAAATGTTCTGACAGAGAGGAACAATTCCTACTGCCACTTGTGTAGGAAGTCTGTAGTGTCACAGATGTTCAAACTCTAAGGTCCCAACCAGAGCCAGAGGTGTTAGTAGAAACATTGATTTTTCTATATCTCAAAAAATAGGATACAGATGCTGCTCAAGCAAATATTCCTTCAAGGACCTTTTCAGCATGACCTGCTATGCCCATTGCTGTACTACTCCCTATCAGCAATGAACCAAGATTTCTTAGTAGGCATAATGACCTTTCAGGAGGAACAAAGCTTGAAACAAAGGGTCATTTACGTTTCACACCTGGGGCCAAAAATTTCAGGCTTAAAACAGGAAAAGGGAACCCTCCCTCCCCCAGAATTTAAATTTATCACACTCCATTTATTTGTTTGTTTGCTTGTTTATCACTGTAGAATGAAAGATGGTCCTTGCAGTGCTGAAAACAAACCAGTCTGTGGGTTGCTACAGCTGTTAGCTGAGAGAACTGGGAAGGAACTGAAGAGGAGTTAGGAAACCTTTATTGTCTAAGTCTTCAGCTCACATTACAAAGAGATTTGAGACATACATACGCAACCTAAATTCTTCCACTGGGGGATAAGAGTTTTGTGTATACCAAATACAGCAGAAGTAGACAGATAATGCACTTTCACTGTATCTGGCTGAAAAAGCCTGGTAAGTTATTTTGATTTCATGAAAAGTCTGAAAACCCAATGAAATATTTTTTCATTATCCACATTCTTACTCGACTCTAATCTCTGGTAATATATCCATGTCTGGTCGATGAACTGGAGACCTAGCACAAAGCCATCACAAAAGGACTAAAATTATTGCATAAAACCAATGATTCACAGGAAAATCTTGCTACATGTTTTCAAGAAGAGAGGAATAGTTTTAACAAAAAAAAACCCAAAGAAAAAAAATCCTAAAATTATTTGCATTTCTCACCAGATGAAAAGCCAAAGATTTATTTAATTTTTTTTATTTTTTAACAAAGGGAAAAGAAAGGATAAATCTTGCTTACATAATGACATCTTGGCTTTGATTTTTTATCTTGTCCTCAGAACCCAAAATATACTAATTATTAAGATAGATTTTACTGTACGTAAGAGTCCATTGGGATTTACTTTAAGTAACTTACACATTTCTAGCTGAAATTCTAGGTGTTTCAGTGAGAGGATATTCCCTCTTATTCTTCGATTTTACTCATTTCTTACTTCCTTAAGTAGATCTTAATACTGGCATTTCCTCTTTTTTTTTTTTTTTTTTTTTTTTCCTTTTTCCTTATTTGCCAGGAAAGCTGGAATTCTGGCACCATGAGCATCAACAGCACCAAGATTTCCTTGCTGTCCAGATGTGAATAGAGTTCAGTATTTTACAAGTGTGTGCACATACACAAATAAGCCTTCAGTAAAACACCATATAGTTTAAGATCATTTCAATTAAAGTTAGTTCAGAGCTCATTGTTACATGTGATTTCACAAAGTGATAATTTAATGCACTAAATGACCACTCTGTTTCTCATAGAAAGTGACATTCATGACCACATAATAAAATACTTTATGGCCTGTTGTTCAGACTCATAATTCCACTTTGCTGCAGCAGGAGGAAGCCACAAGTCATTCCACGCTAGCTGCCATTAGGAGATGTATTGCCTTCCCAGCCTATGTGCTGCGATTAAGAAACCTGACAGCCACTCATCTGCAGATGGCAGAAGCCTCTAAAGCTGTTGAACTGGCACTCAGTCAGTTGGCTTTTGATCTGGTTGTTCAGTTATAAGAGCCTGTTTAAGCAGAAAAGAAAATAGGCTGTTCATGTTCAGTTAGTGTAGAGCTCTCTTCCAATGGGGTTTTGTGTCTTTATCTGTTCCTTCAGCTGCTTTTAATTAATGCTTTGAAGACACCGTGTATTTTGGATTTAAGGGTGAGAATAACTCTTTCTAACTCAACTCCATATTAAACATCTTGATTGTGAGCAGCAGCCCTGTTTTTCCCCAGTGGACTCTCTACACAATAACTTATTAATAAATTTCTTGAAATAGGAGTGATTTTCTCATTTAGCAACGAATACAATCCCGATCTATTTATGGTTGTTTGGAGAATCGCAACTTAGTGTAGACAAAATGTATAGACAAATAAAAAGCTGTTTCACAGCTTTGAACAGAGCAGCCATTAACCTTCAGGGGTTGTGGGAAAGCCCAGCAACACAAGGCCTATAATTTGCAGGGAACTTTTGTGATCCTTCGGGATGAATCCCTAGGTAATAAATACCCACGTTATTATTTTTTCATCAGCTGTCCAGTGAATGTAGTACAAAGCAGTGGTTAGCCCAGTGCTCTTCTGGGGTGGGGAAAACAAACTACCTGAGCAGCCATAGAAAATGTAAGCACAGGAAAACTCGTAGCTGGCACACAGAGGTTAGGAGACACTGCACTTCTAAGGGAGAATGCATTAAAGGAAATGGAGCAACCATCCAACAACAAGGTGAAAATTATAAAGGTGCAGGAAGGGCAAGTGAAGGCAGCAGCAGTGCACTGCCATTTGTGATGCTGCCATATAGCCTGCTCTGCTCATTGCTGTGGTATTTTCTGTTGAAATAAGGTAAAGCCAAGAAACAAAGAAGTGTAATTGCATTTAAAATACACAAAGGGACAAGTGACCAGAGAAAGCAGCAGTTGTCAGGGCACAATGGAGCTGGGGGCTCCCTGGGGCTAGGTCCAGTGGGAGCCCCACCACGGCAGGGCCCGGCAGGCAGGGCCTGTCCCACTGCCCCAGCCAGGAGCAGGGCAGCTGGGGGGACAGGGGCAGCCCCGGCCCGCGGCATCAGGCACCTCCCTGGGGATGGGGACTGGCTGAGGCTGGGACGTGGGCCCAGCAAGGCAAAGCTGTAGGGAGCTGGGAACAGGCCCTGCTGTGTCGTCACTGTGGCAGGGGCTGACAGCCCCAGGGGCTGACACGGGGGCCTGGGCCGTGGGCAGGAGGGGGAGGCCTGAGAGTGCCCCCAGGGCCTTGGAACAGGGTCTTTATCCTGCCTTCACAACATGGCAGGAGCACCGGTCACGAGACAATTTTCTCATAGGAGCAAGGGTTTCCACCTCTGTGATGAAAGGGTTGATCACTTCGTGGGGGAGAGAGACATTATGGGAACACTCCTTAAGAGGTGCATCAGAGAGTCTTCAGGACAGGAAATAGCATGTGCATTCAGGAGAGAGATTTGAACTTTTATACCTTGAACAATCCCCCCTGAGAACTTTAACATGAAAATAGCCTTGTACTGAATCCGTTGAAATGAATAACAAAAAACTAAGATAAAGTAGTTTAGAGGAAACTGTTAAAAGTTGAAAGCTATACTTCTTCACATTGCATCTCCCAAATTAACACTTAATGAACAAATAATGGAATAAGTATTGTTGCGTAGTTCACTGTCATGTCTTTGAATAAAGCACTTGACTATGAACAGTGTGTAACCAACAGAGAGCTGAAGGAAAAAAAATTGAAGACTGATCAAATAATTGACTTTTTTTTGAGAAAGTTTGTGCAGGGGTTATCTCATTGTAGGAAAATGCAGTAATCTATGGTTTAATAAAAATCCAACATAACAAGCACTTCTCTTGCTGTTACTACTACTGTAATCCAACCACTTAGTCATCTCTGAGCTGTTTAAAAATTTGATAAAGTATTTATAGAGATTAATTAGAAGAACTTAAAATGTTAACTGTTACCAAAACTGGCAGTAGTATAAATATTTGGAAGGATTTTAAATGTAAATATCATGGAAGATACTTACCTTTCATATGCAATCTTATCTTAAGCTGCTTGTCAAACATGAAGACATCCTCCAAAAGGTAACAGACATGTTTTAGTATTCCAATCACAAAGCAGTGTTGCAGTCATAGAGCAGCTGACAACTCTGTGTTGCACTTCGTTGTGCTGCAGTAGAGTTGAACTGATTCACAAAGAACTGAACGGATTGATGTATGCACAGAGCTTGACAGCTAGCTGGCTCTTGCTGGGTTATGGACTAGGGTGGAAGCAGAGAAGAGCCATGCTATCTGGTGGACTCAGTAAGAACTAAGTGTGTTTCCCCCTCACTTTTGCCTCCAGCTCATTTAAGTTGTTTCAATAAGGATAACTGGAGCTTGGGAAACCAAGAATTCACTCATCAAGGCTGCTGATATAAAACCTAAGGATTCCTATGTATTTGGTGAATTTGTTCACAAATTTATTCCCTAATATTTGTAGCATGGCTGCTTCTGGCACAGATACCCTCAGAGAGTGTTTACCTCACCAGGGCAGCTCCTAGAACAAGCGGTGACTGAGTGTATCTTGTTGTGGGTCCCAAGATCTTAGTTTTCCATTCATCAAGATCAGAGATATGGACAGAGTATACTGAAGTTTCCTTTATTGCAAATGTCTAGGCTTCCTTCCTTGACAACAAAAGTGCTAAAAGGAAGTGAGTGAATCTGATGCATAAACAGATATGAGCCTCATATAGGATCAGGATGCTGTGATACCCAGATGCAGAAACTTACAAACACTACTTGGAACACCAACTTGCATATTGCCCTTTGTAATGGAGCTAACAAGAAGACCAAGTTATTAAAGAAAAGATTAGGATGGTCTGTCTAACATTGCCTATACACATTTAGAAGTCCAGTGTTAGCCCTTCATGTCTTTTACTGTGTCTCTATAGTTTTCAGTCTTTTCCTATGGGCCTGATTTTCATTAAGACATACTTGGAATTATTTCACAGCCGGTCCATAGTACACAGCGGAGTAGCATGTCAGCAAGCATTGTTCCGATATTATTTTCAGCTTGTACTCCAATTCTGCTGCTTTTTAGAGTTTGATTTTAACAACTTAAACGAACAAAGTGTACAGAACACAGCTTGTGATTTCTTTAGCTTCTTTTCCTACCTGGAGAGAACTACTCAAGAGTCTCTTTTTTCCCTCCAGAGAAAGCTGAACATCATCCTTTCAGCCTGCACTGTGCTATTGTGTTATGAAGATTCTGATTTTGGTTGGCATCTTCCTCTCAAGAAGAACATGCCTCTCTATGTTCTTCTTCAAACATGGAACTGATTTTGAGTATGCTTGAGTATATTTGAGAAAATGGCATTTCTGTCTCATCTTTGGCCTAGTCTTATTTTTTTAGACATGAATAACTTGGAGGCTGTGCTTTGCCGCTCTCTTTCATGCCAATCAAGTGTATTAGTATTTATCTTCCATTTAAAATTCTGTTACCTTTGAGTACACTGTCTGATGTTGCTGAGCTCATGGAAATGTTTTAAAAGCTCAGCTTCAACCTTTTTTTTTTCTTGCTACACAAATTAGGACTGTATTTAGCGATTATACTGCTGTGAAACCAAGATAGCCAATCAGTTTATGGCTTCAAGAGGCCTACTTCTGCAAATTTATATTTTGAAACATTGACAAACCCCTGTCCTCTTATCCTCTTAGTCCACAGACTTTTTTTCCCTTTTTTCTCCCTGCAAATTCAGTGCATCCAGCCTTTTTAAAGCAAAGGCACTCCCCTTGATTGCTGTAACATGGAATTTCATGGCTGATTTCAAATCCCTTCTCTCACATATGTAACATCGTGGCCTCCTGTCAGACTTCTCCCATTCTCAAATCCCTTCCTTCTGAAATAATATCTATGATAAAGCTGTCAATTAAAAATGTTCAAAAAAGAAACATCATGCTAATTTCTCACCGTTCAGTAGGCATAGTCATGTTTTTCACAGTAAAGGTGAACAGATTCCTATATTACACACGTTGGCCTAAATTTCCATTTTCATTCAATCCACCAAATCATCTCCAGAAGAATATTGTTTCATAGGGAGACAAGGAGTGGAAAAAAAGCCCAAACAAACACACAACCTTCCCCCCCCACCCTCCCAAGAAATATTTGTTGGTCTATTCAAAGTACAGTTGTCTTTCCAAAGTTACTGTAGGCTGCTATGCAAGCTGAGTATACTTGCTGCAGAAGCAGTAGCTCAATAAAGTCCAGTAACACAGTCCTCCACTTGAAATTACTAGAACGTTAAAGCCTACTTTTTTATAGGAAACAGCATTTACTTGTAGTCTAACTATCCATAAATACCACCTAAAAAACTGTGGCAGATTTTGGTTTTTTGAGAGAAGGGACTGCAATAGAAAAATAATCTTGGTAATTTTCAGGTATTTTCTTCTTTTTAATGTATTATATTTCCCCTCTTTCTCTGTCTGTAAGTATTTCTTAGAGAAATGAATACAGCTGGAGGGATATGAAAAATAGTTATAATGAAACCCCAAACCACTTCTAAAATACAGTTCTATTCAGTATGTTGCTTAAGCAGAATACATATTAGGGCAGCATAAAAAGTTTATTAGCTTTTTGAATGAGTTACATAATTCACTCGTCGTTTCATCAGTTCAAAGGAAAAAACAAACAAACAAACACACACACAAACAAATAAACAAAACAGCTGCCCAAAGCTCATAAAGACAAATGTGTTACCCTATTCTACCAAATTTTGTATTTTCCAATATACACTTAGATATACTCTTAGAAAAAAATAATTAACATTGATAAATAACTGTAATTGGTTCAGTTATTCAGGAAGTACAGCTGTTAAGGAATAACTGTCTTTTTAATAACACACCATTGTTTTCTCAGATGTGGTCATGCTTGTCAATGACAAACACAGCTCAGAGCATCAAAATATGCCAAAACAATTGCAGATTCTTTCAGAACTGTTTTGTGTCAATCAATCTTCATGAAGAAAACTTTCAAGTTTACTTACAGAACAAAACACCTTTGAGAGTAAGTGGATTTTCCATGACTGTTTTTAAACATATTAGGATGCCTCACATGTTACACTGAGAGTTTTCAAAATATTATATTGCGTTAAATGTTCAAATGCTAATTTTAGTATTATAATTTTCAATAAACCCTATAATAATTTAGCAATAATGTATTAGCTTCCCTAATACAGATTTCTGAGCAAAATGGAAGGATATTGACCTCCAACAGTAATCTACTGGTAAGACAGAAAAGAGCATCCAGGCATATACCTCTACTATATCGCCTTTCCCTGTTTTAAGAGTTCAAGGTTCTTTGGTGACAGGTCAAGCTGGAGAATAGAATACATATATTCTGTATTATAATATCTTCAATATCAGCCAGTTTTTCATATACAAAATCAATCAGGAGTAATTACTACCTGAGATACAAATAACTTGCTGCCTATAGATTTGATAAGTATCACAAAGTTTCAGCAGTGATTAGAACAGCAATAAATAATTGTTTGTCTCTACAAAAGTGTATCTGGAAAAGTTTTCAACTCCTGTAAATAATGAATTTCAAAACCCGCAGTGTTGTCCTCACCTCTCCAGAGTTCCCCCAAGACCATTCCCAGCTAGGGGCTGGGAACTGAATAAAACTGTTTAGGAGGGAGGAAGGATAGGGATTGCCTGGAAGTTCTGCAAAATTAGCTTTGCTCATTTCAAGGAGCCCTTCCCTTCCCTGTCACAGGGGATCTTTGTACATGAATGCAACCTTTCCTAAGAGTCTTTATATAGGCCATCAAGTGCTTCATAAAGCATTAGTCAAACATGTGAAAGCAATCAAGTAAAAGACTAATCAAACAGGTTGATCTTAAGCAAATATTTCAAATGGCCTTGGGACTGAGTTCCCAAGCAGTCCATGTGTGTTTAAGAGGTGGGAATGGCAAGGGGAGTTAATAAGTATGATGTGTGAACACTTACCTTTCTAAAATATAGTTAGACTTTGGAACAGAAGAATCAAGCAATAAATGCAAAAACACCCCAGAGACCCCTCAATGAGACTTGGACTAACAAAAAAACCCCCAAAAGTCAGAAAGTAACATTCTGCCTTCTGGAGCTGTATGGAACATAGAGCAACTCAGGAATAGCCTTGCCTGCACAGTGGTATCTGGTAAATATTACAACACATATAACAAAGGATATTAAAAAAACCCTCTTCTGTTCAAAGAAAATGTGAGCATATGCTCCACTATTTCATGAAATGAATAGCAAATGTAAGCCCTATTTGGGAGGTTTATTAGCCTTGGCATATTGCACGTGGCACTGCAACGTGTGTCTTGTGTTCTTTTGAGATTAATTTTGAAAATAGCAAAAGCAAAACTAATCGAACACTTGTTTCTTCACAGCTTTTATTTCTTAGCTTCTGTAGGTAGCCAATTCCAAGTGGATATCAGTGTAATATTAGTCTGGGGCACAGAATGTGAAATTTTGATTTAATAGTGTTCTCTTCATTAGTTCAAAGATTAAAATAAAAATAAAAATCCCTAGACTTTTCCCCTTAAGGAATAGAGCACATTACTTCTCTGTATTCATGCAAGCTTTTGGGGAACTGGAAAACTCTGAAATAAACCGAGAAACAGTGGCACCTTTCTCCATAATGGAAGATACACTGAATAGAGCTGTAAGTCGTTATTGTGTTAGCTGATGCCAGTAACAATTTCTACTACCAGTATGCCAGGCTGTCCAGCTGAAATACAGATAGCATCACAGGCTATCCAATACATAGAAAATTGCACTGATTGGTCTGATAGACATTTTCAAACTATGCTATGAAAAAATGAGAGACAGGAAAGAAATTAGGCCTCAGCAGGTAACAAAAAAATGCTTATATCTGCTTTGCCTAGCAGCTCTGGGGATTCTGTATATCTCATAGGAAAATCTGTGCACTCCCAGAATGTTGTGTACATGACTGAGATTCCAAATTCTCCTCTGTTTAAATATAACCCTTGTGTCTCTGCCACTGCTGAGACATCAAATGAAGCTGAAAACTCCACAAACTGAGAAAGAGAGGGAGGATGTTAATATTTGAAAGGGAGGTTATAATATTTGAAGCAGTGGAATGGAAACTTTTTTATTCTTGTCTTTTTGACCTTGGAATAGTCATGTCTCTCATCTGTATTTCAGTTCTTCATCCGGAAAATAGCAGTATAAACACAAGAGGGAAGTTCAAGGTGACAAATCTCTTACAACAGCATTCAGGTGTTATAAACCTCTACATCTTATCATTCTATCATCTAGCCTGGATATCCTACCACAAAACAAATAAAGAAATTGAAGGAAACAGCACATCTTCAGACAAGATAGTGTTGGTTTTTTGCCTCAAACCTGTCTTCTTTAATTTTTCACATTTAAAAAATAATAATAATCTACTCCTACTATCAATGTATTTGAATTCAACAATATTTTCATAGAAAAGTGTCTAATTCAGATACAGGATCAATACTGACCATGCGTCATCTAAATTTAATAAACTGATTTGTTTTGTGTTCATTTTCAAGGTATATTCTGGGGACTGAGTTTATTGCAACAGAAATCTTGAAATATTCAGGGAAAGTCAATGCTGAAGCTGTATTCACCTTAAAAACCTGTTTTAGTAATTACATTCATCCAATTAATATATGATCTGTATCTGTTCAAAATAAGCCAAATCTTGAATATTTAATAACAGTAACCTGTATTCAGCTGAAGTATTATAGATAACTTCATATAGCAACATAACTATTCAAGTTCAAGTTTGAGAATGCTGTAATCTGTTTACAGAGAGAAGTACAAGAAAAAAGCCAACAAATGAATTTACATTTTTTCAATTAATTGTCTTGTTTATGAATATCAATGTTTCTTCAGCCTTCTCTTTACTTTTGAGTTCTTAGCTGTAAATCTAGACTTTACAGACACTGTATATACTATTATAAGCTGGGGTGGAGCTGGAGCATGTGATTCTAGCTATATGTAACCCACAAGCAGATCAAGTAAAACTCTCATGCTCGTGTTGTATAGCATGCAGTTTTGAGGACTCCTGCGGAATACAAATCTCTGACTGCAACAGAACAGGATGCCACCAGAAGCTGATGTCTCTAGGTCAGCACAACACCCACCTGCCACAACAGTGGCACCTGGGGCTGGACCTTCACCTTCTGCCTGCAGGCAGTGCGTGTTATTTACCTGTGTTTCTCAGCTACAAGATTTTTTAGTGGGTTTTGTTTGGGTTTTGTTTTTTTTTAATCTGACTTGCAAGAGCACAGATCTGTCCATTTCTCTCTGTTTTATTACATCCGAACTGTTTCTAGATGCAAAAAGATGTTAATTTCTTTTTAGCATAAATTCTAAAGTCAGTCCCTCTACTAATAATATTTTGCAGTGTATTTCAAGTACAGTATGCAAAGATGATATTAAGAAGAGTTCTTTATAATCTTTAACATTTTAGTAAACCAAAACACACTTAGAAATTATTATCTTGCATCTACAGTAGCAAAAATCTTGATTTTCTGTAAAATTGCATCATCACTTACTAATCTGTCAGAGAAGTTATACGGATTTAAAAGATAAAAATGGGGAAATGATGAGGTCCGAAAACTTTGTAAATGGATACTAAGACTACTTTTTAGAACCTTAATTTTTATCCATTTACAAATTCATTCTTCAGTAGTTTTTGCATTGCTCAGCAAAGTTCTAAAATTGCCTGGGAAATCCTTCCTATACCTAAATGACTATGAAATTAATACATTAATAACATACAGACACATACATATTTGTACGTTATAAACACACACAGTTTCACAAACTCCAGTCATTTCAGTCCCATGATACACAAACCCTGCTTAAGGCACTTTGAGTTAACACAGTGGAAAAATAATGAAGTTCATATCATGTAGCAATAGATTACTGCTGTCTGGGAAAAAAAAAGTCTTCCATAGGGACACATAAGCACGTTCTGTTTCACCAGGTGATGAAGAAATAAGAGAATTATAGAAATGTGAGGTGAGGTGGAATGAGTAGAGAGTGTGAAGAGAGGAATCATGAGAAAAGACTGATTATGTAACAGCATTAAAGAAAATCAAATTGTCCTAAAGTTGCCCTGGATTATTCTTTTGTTATTCAGTAGAAGTTCATAAAAGAAAAACAACCTCTCTGTTGTATTTTTGGTATGTACTCATCCAGCAACTGTCAATGAAATCATATTGAAAACCAGGGTATCTTAAAGAACTCCCAGTGACCTATAGAGGAAGGTCATGTTTCACAAAGCATGAGAGCTGAAGCAATTTCAGTAACATTTTCAGAAATGACTACGTGTGACTATGGTTATTCCAAGGAGACTAAGGTATTTCAGTACCCATTAAAATTCTGAGGGAACTGTGTGTCAGTTTTACTTACTTTAGATGGAAAAAAGTTTTACCTCTTATACTCACAGAACTTTAGCTCAGGTTTTGGATTAGAAATCATCTTGCAAAAATTGGGTGATATTTTCAGAATTTATTTCAGACATGGTACTGGTAACATATCACAAAGTCTTTCTCCCTACTTTTCCATCTTGTTTATATTCACTTAATGTTTAAAGTTTGTATTCACTTAATATATATTATGTGTAATATATACATCTGATTGGACATCTTTGTTAACATGCCTTAAAATAATATTTAAATATTTTGTTATTTTTTCAGGACTCAGTCTCAGGCTGCATTTTGCAGAATATTGTCAATGATTGGGTTCCCTCTTTCTAGTTTTAAGGAAACAGATGCAATGGGATGTGAGAGGAGCTGTAAGCTCAGTGCTGTTTACCAGGCAACTGTCACAGAGAGCAGCTACAGCAAAGAAGAGGCCAAATAAGCCATAAGGGCAAAGGCAATGGTTGGGGCAAACATCCTAAAAATGAGAGTAAATGAAATCTAAAGGGCTTGCCAACCAAGTTAAGGCTGACACATTACAAACATCCCAGCCTTTGAGGATCAGCCCTGAAACTGTGCTTTGCAGACCCATTCAGTAGAGGCTGCAGACTACCAAATGAAGGTGTGCTTCAGCAAGCTGACACAGCTGCTCGGGTGATGTTAAGTCCTGAAGAGTTGGGCACATTGTGGCCTTTGGTGTGATTCAGTTTGTGGTGAAAATACAGACAAGATGCAACTGTTTCAGAGTCAAAAACCGAAACAACTGATTTCGTTTACAGGTTTCAGTAACACTTACTGTAAGACTAAATATCTGCATTATGTCATCCTTCCTAAGACATTTTCAAGGTATTTTGGGGGTTACACTGAACAATATCAACACAACTGTGATTTTGCTATGAAGAGTAGTTTTGCAGGGGTCTAGCAAAAAAAAAAAAAAAAAAAAAAGAAAAAGGCAGGGGGTAGAAGAGAGAAATCAGCTAAGCAATTAGTATTCCCAAATACCCAGCAGCAGAAAGAGAGTTTGGAACACAGCTTTTTCTCACGATTCACTTACTAAGATGTAGAAATAAGGGTATCATCTTTAAATTCACTTCTTGAACATTGAGGGGTCTCAGAATTGTGATTGATTTGTCTGGTACTTTTTTTTCCCTTTTTTCACCAACCAGAGAGTGAGACTGAGGCAGTTTCTGTGGAGAATTAGTAAGTTAAATTCTAAACAAAGCATCCAAATCAGAGGTCTGGGATTCAATCAACAGATCAGTTTCGAGACAATTACTTAGTCACGTAGCAGCTACTGAGAAATTACTTTAGATTTCTGTTGCCATGCCTTACGCCTTAGCCAACAATTCCTAGAAGCCAAGTGTAATACATATTACGTAGTTATTGTGAAAGAAAAATAGCAATTACGGAAGTTAGCTTGAACCCACTGAGTGTGCCGAAGTGGTGTAAAAATGGCAGGGGAAGTAGGGTACTTCTGTTTTGTTCAGCAGCTGCACTGCAGCACTGCACTGTAAAGGTGAGAGGCAGTTTCTCATACATATACTTAACTATAGGTATGTGGTGTAGTGACACCTGTCATAATATTAATTTATTTATATACTGCAATGTCAAAAATCTGTCATTAACATGGAGGTGGCGGGGTTATAACCCTTAAACATTGCAACTTTTCTTTTACTTAAAAAATGATGTATCTCTGTGCTATCAATTGGGTAGCCATTGACAATTGTTTCTTTTTTTTTTTTTTTAACAGTAATCAGATATGTTGAAGAGCTGTGAAATTTTGTTTTACTTCGTGTTTTTCTTTAATCCTGTGCTGCAACAAACTATCCTTGCTCACCTCACTAGAAAAGAAATCTTCTTTAATCCAGTACAGCACATTTTAAACTAAAAGAAACTGTTAGAATCTTTACTTACTTGTTGACATAGGTAAATTTAGCTTAACACTTGCATAAACGCAGGCTAAGATAGTACTAAGACAGTAATGAATTCCACCCTCAGTCTATAGTGTCTTTATAGGGATTGAGTGGGAAGGTAGTATAATTATGAATGCTGTAACAGTATATGTGAAAAGAAGATTAATATTTAGATAAGTCAAGTAACCCAAAGGGAATGATTACTGATTATGCATTTAGAACTGACTGGTGTGCATATTGCAGACCACAGCCACAAAAACCCTTACCTGGTTACAGGTAAAATAAAAATGTTTTCCATTTGATCTTGGAGTTACAGAAATACTCTGACTCTTCCTCAGTTCTGGCCTCATTCAGTGGAAGACTATCATGTCATTTCCCCTCTGTTGCCCCACAGTAGTAAAATCATTACAGTTTGGTTTTAGGGTAAGCAGCTGATTTAGGGAAACTCATGTGAAAAGAGCTGTCTTGCAACTCGCAAATCAGGTTTGCCAGCTAGTAGCAGACAAGTAACTATTATTAGCTGTTACAGCAGGCAAGATATAAATGTCATTTTTTCTGAAAGGTGAAGTTAAACTTTTCAGTTTCGCTAGAGAAGATTTCTGTCACAGTTTGAAGCAGTGCTATATGTGGAAGCTACCACGGTACCATCTGTCATAGCATGGGATATTTTGGGGCCACATTGTAACCCAGCTGATGACTAGCTCACAACCTTGACCAAAATACTTTCTGAGAATTAAAGCTACGCATGCACTTACGGGCCTAAATTCAGCTTATTCACTAGTAGGTCAGCACTTCCGGAAGAGCTATAAAAAGGCTTAGGAAAGACAAGAACATACCAAATCACGTAGAAACATTTTGCATGAGGATTAATGGGGAAACTAACCCTGAACATGCTTCTAATCCTTGAGTTCTGCTGGCAGATAGAGTCATTCAACTACCATTCTTGCAATCTAAGGAAATCAAATGGGGACAATATTTTGTCCAGTATTTTTAGCTCACCTTGCACAAAGAGGTGTTGCAATTTTCCTGAACTGGTGTAAACTGTTAAAATTATTCATACTTTCTGTGCTGAAAATCCCAACTTTTGACACTAATTTAGCCTTTAAAAGCCATTTTGATGCTTTTGACAGGTGAGACTCTGCAAATATGAACACTTTGAAGATTATTGTTGCGAATCATACTTACAGACTTAATATGTATGATTTTGCCAAAATGTACCACTACTATAAATGTGATATGTAGCTTTGATATCCTGGGTTACTATGGGAAGGTGAACTAGACAGCCCATCCTTCCTGCAGCCTGGGAAAACAGTTTGCTGCAGTTTAAAAAGCATCGTACAGAAGTTGGTGAAAGGACTAAAAAAAAGGTCAGCCCATATCTGAGGCAAAGTGGGAAAAGCTGGCAACACAGACTAGGGAAACAAATTATTTCTTTTGCCTGGGCCATGTGCAGCTAATGTGCAATAACTGCAGAGAAATTGTTTTGTGCATCACTTTTCTACGGTGTCTTTTTTCACCCTTAAATAAATAGCACTAAATTTTCTGAAGGATGGCTGGTCACAGATAAACTCCGTTGCTATTCTTATGAGAGCCATAGAGCAACTACCAACCTTGTATTACGTAGCCTAAGGTCTGGTGGGAGGGTAAGGTGACCAGGACTATAAATTCAAGTCTGGAGGCAGAGGACTGCACTTTCTCACCTGAAGGAAACTCAGATTTGCACATCTGAGACTTTAGCAGAATATGTTAGGGGATCTTGTGAGGGACAAAGCTGTAGTAAATGAACATCACAAGAACTATGAAGGTGGCTAAAATAATTAAAAATCGATTCCATTTATAAAATAGTCTATTGACGTTTAATCTTGGAATAAGACTTCGAGATTTCCAAATAGGTGCACCATAGTCCTTTTGCATATTATGGACAATACTGGTTTAAGAATACACAGTGGCAAACAAATATTTTGAATGTGAAGATATATTCTTCAGTGCTTACATATCAGAGTATATTTTCACCTTCCTTAAGCTTATTTCATAGTTATTTCAACAGCAGAGCTGAAAATAACTCTGAATCTCAAAGCTATAATATCACTCTAACAAAATATAGCACTTCACCTGTGTAAGAGTGAGAGAAGAAAATTCAAAAAACTGTTCACGATTTTGTGACAGGCTGTTGCCTAGCAACTCTACTGAGGATGATGGGGTTTCGCTCAGCCACAGGCCAGTAGGCAGCTGGCCAGTGGTGAGCGCAAGGGACTTCTCCCCATGCTCCCACAGCACTGTTAGAAAAAGTCCTTGACTCCGAAAGCACCTTTCAGAGGTCCAGTGGAGCATTTTTATTTTATTTCTCATAAGTTACACTTTGCTGTTTCTGGGACTTTGAGGGATTTGGATTTCCATGCCATTCTAGTGGTACACAACATGCCTATAGACTCATTTAAATGATATTTATTCCATATGAGTTTTCTCTTCTAGCTTCCACTGTGGTGCTGTACTACAGTTGTTATTGGGCATGTAACCAAAATCCTTCCAAAAGTACAGCTGAGCTGAAATGCATAAACTTTTTAGACTGTAGTCAAACAAGTTCAGAATTCAGGCAGTCCTATTCCTAACATTGGCCCAAATCCATGCCTCAAATATGATCATACTACAACAGCTGTCCGCCCACTATTCCACATCTTAGTATCTTCTTCAGAATCCTAAACAGTGTTTTTCTGTAAGTGCGGCTTATGAAATCCCACCACTGGTTAGAAATTGCAGCAAGCTATATATGATGTCCTTGCTTTACAACATCTTACCAGTAGATTCTGTGCCCAGGAATATACTACTTCTCCATGAAAGCTTGTCACTGGACGTTAGGGATTTCTCTGGGAAAGGCACGGGCAAGACTTACTCTGCTGACTTATTTATCATTTTGACAAATTTAACTCGATTTTTTTTAATGGGAGTGGGAGTGAGAGGGAGGATTTTGACAAGTCTTGAGATTCTTAATCCTCCCCCTTTTTCCAAGCTACTCTAGAAATAGATGAGAAAAATTTAGATTAAGCTTTTGTCTGAGGGGAAAAAAAAACCAACCACACATGAGGAATCTTTCTTCCTTCCAAGCAATTCAAGATAAGGTTTTGACCCAGGACCACAGTACATACCTGGATTTTTACTTTATATACACTGAAGCCCAAGTTTCAGCTTGAACCTTTCCTAAGCTTACCCAAAACCTCAAACCATTCTGTATGAAAATCTTGGCAAACCTGAGCCAAGCTTCAGCTCCCTTTAAGAAAATTTCTAACACATTTAACTGTGTCTCTGTAGAAAACATGATGCCTAAATGGTACTTTATGTAAGAGAAATATGGTGAACCTAAGTATCACAGCTAATAGAGGTGCTTCAATACTTTTTTTCACAGATGTAAGGCATTATAGACATAATTAGTGCTGCTTTCAGGTTTTTTTCTTTTTCTTCTCCTCTTCCAGTCTTTGCTGCTCTATGATTAATTGAGAAGCAGTAAGGTTGTTACAAGCCAGGAGAACTGCTTATGAACTAACAGATAAGGGTATCCATTTAGAGATAAAAAATATCAATATAAGTCCATATAGAAATTCTCAGTTTTGTATAAAAATATTGTTTATTGATGGTTAACTCAGAAATTGTTTCAATAAAAAACAAGAGGAAAAAAGCAATTAATATTATCTCTTTTAAAATATTTTAAGTTAAATGTGTAACTTTACAAGGAATTTGCAATAAACAAATGAATTGTTTTTTAACAGCAAGTAGTAAAATATTCCAGATACAGTCAAAATGCTCATTAGCACAGTAGAACAAGGGGAGAGAATTTTGTTTGCCTTAATCTATTTTACGCTGTATATAGCCCAGTTGTATTAACTAAAAATAAATACAGGCAGCAGGTCTTCAGCAGATTCAGCATGAGAATAAAATTCTAATACAAAAGAAAAAAAAAAAAAGTTTTTCTAGTTATGGTACTTCCTTCAGACTTGAGAGTTCCGGGCTGAGATCTTGCCTAGTAGTTGCTTCCACTGCAGTGCTGAACCCAGGTCTTGAAGAATGTTTAGTCAGAAACCAACAGGGCTGATCACAGAATGGTTGAGGTTGGAAGGGACCTCTGGAAGTCTTCTGGTCCAACCCCTCTGCTCAAGCAGGGCCACCTAGAGCTGGTTGTCCAGGACTGTTTTAGATGGTCTTTGAATATCTCCAAGGCTGGAGACTCCACAACCTCCCTGGGCAAACTGTACCGGAGCTTGGTCAGTGCTGTCACCAGGCACCACTGAAAAGTACCTGACTCTGTCTTCTTTGCACCCTCCCCTCAGGTATATATATACATTGATAATATTCCACTGAACCTTCTCCTCTCCAGGTTGAACAGCCTCAGCTCTCTTAGCCTTTCCTTATGTGTGAGATGCTCCGGTCCCTTTGTCATCTTCAGGGCCCTTTGCTGGACTTTCTCCAGTATGTCCATGTCTTTCTTGTACTGAGGAGCCCAGAACTGCACTCAGTAGTCCAGGTGTGGCCACACCAGTGTTGAGCAGAGAGGAAGGATTGCCTCCCTTGACCTGCAGGCAACATTCCTCCTAATGCAGCCCAGGATACCATTAGCCACATTTGCCACAAGAGGACATTGCTGGCTCTTAGCCTCATGGTGAGGTCCAATAATGTAGGTATTTAAACATTAGCAACCTGAATGTTTCAGTGACCTATCTGTAAATTGAACACACTAAGGGTACTTCTGGGTCAGTTTTGCACCTTCCTTGAATTTCCCACCATGCTGTATTTAAAACAGAGCATCTTACAACAACATAGTCTATATACCTACTGGAGACAATTTTATAACAGTAGCATCTAGTTTTACTTTTTTCCAGATTTGTGAGTCAGCTTTGATTGAAATAATTCTCAGGCTTTTGGCTCAATGCAGATATTTAACAATATTTAACAAACAGGTGTCAGACTTCCATTGAAACCAATTTAGGTACATTTTTATTGCAACAATGTAATCAAAACTACACTGCCAGTTTATGACAGTCAAATTATCTGCAGTGTGAAGGAAAGACAGTTTCACAATATAACTGATAGGAGCAAGATCAAAGAATAATCAGATGTTCAAGAGTCTTTTCCTCACTAAGCTGAAATATTAAGTTTTCTCATATGCCTGTTCTAGCAGCGATACAACTGCTCCTCAGATAGGCTGATGCTTACGTTACTGTTAGCTGTGCTACAGTTCTAATTACGCACCAAGTATATTTGTAATAAAGCATTTTCTCTCTACTGAGCTGCAGAGTTATCACTCACTAAGTAGTAAACAGAAACACTCCTCACAGTGGGAATTGAAGATATTAAAGCCTTTTATTTTTTTTGTCCCTCATCTCACCAGGTTTAGTCCCTCTCCTGTGGAGATCTTTTTCTTCTCTCAGTTTGAATTTGGGCCGTATTTACTCCTTTCCATTTCTAGCTCATTGGACTTGAATCCCTAGTCTGTTTCCAGTTCAGTCACTTTGCCAAGTATTTGTGTAGCCCTTTCATACAAGTGTGTGCTCAATTTTACCCACTACTACTTTCTAGTCTATCTCTCACCTCATTTAATTTCATTCCATTTTGCTACTTTTCCACTTCCAAGTTTTGCTCAGTTGCTTGTATTCTGATTCCAGTGGAATGCAATTAATTTCTCTTCTTTTCTTGCTCAGTCTCAACTACTTGAGAGTAAACTAAAATAGGTGAGATTTGAAATTGCAAAGGAATGCATTATTCATTATCAATGAACTAGAATGGGAAAAGGAAATGAGTACTATGGGCTGAACTATTAGAAGCGAATAGTTCTGCTGGGCTGAATGGATAGCAAAGGGGGAGAAATGCATGGACTGGGAATGGGAGATAGATTAAACTAAATTACAAAAATGAAATAAAAAAGAGTAGGTAAGAGAAATGGAACAATTCACGGGAACAAAGAGAAATAATTTAGTAAGGAAAAAAACCCACAAGATAAAGAAGACCACAAAAAGAAAGGGTAAGCTAGGCTTCATGGAAAGCATTTGAAAAACACCAAAGAGAAAATTAAACAGATTCAGCTGAAAGAAAAGTCCAAATGTAAATTAATGCAAGATTAATGGATAGATACTAACATGAAAACAATTCTAGGATTAGATTCTACTTACGTGGCCATGGTGCAAATAGTCAAAAAGAAACAGAACTGAATTATTTGTACGGCTATGTTGATTTGAATGTTGATATCATGCCTGGAGCTTTTTCCGTCACTGTTGTGAGGTACTGAACTCAGGGGGCAGCACTCGATTGCTCGTCATATGGGGTTCTGCAACGGTGGCTGTCAAGTGGGCTTACTTCAATATTTTGCAAGGAGACAACCCTCTTTTTCTCTACAGCTTTGCTACCTCAACTGGAGATTCTCACAATGCTTTTTACATGGGACATACCTTCAAACCACTTACAATTTGTTGATGGAGTAGAATATCCCAGCCCACTTCTTGAGTAGCATTTCATGCAAAGAGTAGTTTGTTTTGACATTTTACGTCATTTGACTTGACTTTGAACCAAGCTTTATGGTTTTTTTCTAGGATCTTTCAAAAATTAGATCTGATCATAACAGGAAATATTAAATGTCCAGGGAGATAAAGGGGGACAGAAGAGATCACTTAGGCAGTAAGGATGAACGGGTGGGACACTACTTGCCAGAAGGGAGAGAAAAGAGCAAAGGTGCAGGGATGGAAAATGAGGGAGAATTAGCTGATATTAGAATTTGAAAGGTGTGTTCATTGGTGGGTCCTGTTCCAAACTGACTGGTAATAAAAGAATGCCTTCAACATAAACCGGAGGAGTGGAATCATTTATGAATTTGACCTTGCCAGAATTTTTTTCAATTTTGGTACAGTTTTGTACAATGTTTTATAGGAACTCTATGTAAATTAAAACAACATTATCTCTATCCTGGAAATAGTACATATTAATTAGGACATGCTGAACCATATATAAATAAAATAAATAGCATAATGTATTGCTGTTTCTTCTAGGTTGCTTTTCTAAACTTTATATTTCCTTCTTGTCAAGAACTAGAAATCATTTCAGAGTTTGATTCTGAGACACTGGCGATTGCTTGGTTATTTATTTTTTCCCAGTGCCTGGGAGGTGGAAGGACTGACTGAAGGTTTTTATTGTTCAGTTAGACCTTTGCACGCAAGAAGAGCAGGATTCTGCATGCATGATGATAACATGTCAAGCAGTGGCTGTCAATGGAAGGAAGAAGTAAAGGCAGCCCAAGCTTAGGTGATCACCCCTATGACAGAGGAGCGCACAGAGAGGGATCAGACATCTTGTTGATGTCCCTGTGGAATGAAGGCAGAGAAATGTTCTTGACAGTGGCAACCATGGGATTTCTCTCTTTGTCAGTGAAAGGAAAGCACAACTGACAGTCTCAGCCTGGAGTAGAACAGCAAGAATGTAAATAGCACTGCAAGGTAAATGAGACATGGGAAAAAGTCCAGTCCACAGTGTGGAAAGGTAATTTTTAGAGCTTTAATTTAAAAAAAATTAAATGATTAGTAAGTGCCCTTTAAAAAAAGAAAGAAAAAAGCTCTCAAATTATGGCTTTGTATGTGATAGGTTAGAGGAAGAGTGGATGAGGTGCTATAAATCTTTTCAATTTTATTTCATTTACTCAATTGTGATTGTTTAAGTAAATTTTGCATGTTTTGCAAACCTGCTGGAAAAGTCAATGTGAAATATCCTTTATTACTTAGTTGTCCATTTCTTTATAATTGCTTAGTACCAGTATCAGCTGCAACATCAATACTTCTCATACCATAAGATAAATATTAGCTGCTGTGGGCATCATGCTATTAGCAGGACTCAAACTTTTTACTTTCTTCTACCAGAGAAATACAGTGATTCAGACAAAGAGGGATTGTGTTAAAAGACATTAAACGTTTTAAATTTACTAGATTAAGTATCAGAAAGGTTTCAGGTAAATAATTACTTTGCAAATACTAACATAATAACACAAACCTCAGCTCCCCTGGTGAGCCACAATTTTAGGCAGAAACTGAACTCATTCCAAAAATGTTCAGAAATACTTTGCTAGTTTGAAGTATCTTTGGTCCTCAAGGATGGAGAGATTACAATGTTCATTTGGGTGAGGCAGACTTGGCTTTTAATTCCCAGTTACGTTTTTTGTCCAGTCTCAGTCCTTGGTGGTCAATTTGCCAAAGAGTAAGGATAGAAGTTATATCCTCTTAACTCAGAAAGCTCTTCCAATGGTACTTAATTACAGAGTGAAAGCCAATCCTCTTCTACGGCTACTGGGGCTATATAAGAACCTGGGAAGTTAATACAATCAAAAGTCAATATGTTTTTATTAACTTTCCATCATTTTAGTTAAATTTATGATCTCTCATTAGTAACTCTATATGTTAAGACACATGGCAGAAATCCATCTCTTGACATCAGGTTTTGCTTAGGGCTGTATCAGTATTGTCTGTCATGACATTTGCAAGAAAACTTAATTGTTCTTTTCAGTTAGATTATGTGTGGTTTCAGCTATTTTGAGAATACTGATTTATCAGAAAAACCTGAAAGAGGAAAAACAATAGCGTTGACTTGTCCTGCATGGACAGCACCATCGTAATTTAAAATGCTGTTATTACCAATATTACACACACACAGATTTTTCTCTTTCTATGAAGGCATATTCCCTAGAGAAAGGAAGTTTAAAAGGATATTAATGTATTGCAAAGGTAAGAACTAAAATTTTAAGGAAATTATTTAATTTAGATTGCTTTTTTGTCATGGTTCAGGCAGAATCTTCACAACTCCGTATTAAGTGCTTTCTTCTGTTATATTGTTCTTGGTAATTTTTTCTCAATTACATGACCCTCTCTTTCATTCAGTGCATGGATATGTGCACGTAATGACCATAAGGCATTTTTATTATCACTTCATAGCCTAAAATGAGGTATTACGCTTTATTTACTGACTATTGTTTGAGCCCCGCTCCAGCTCCAGCATTGTTTCCTTGTGGACTTTCCTGTAATGTTCATCACTACAATTGTTTCACAGGTGTTAATTCATTTTCACACCTCTGTGACATGGGGACAACCTGTTAGCTATGTTTATTAGAACAAATAATAAAAACTGGCTGTAAAAATGCAGAGATTTTTAGACAATACAATTACTGTTACAAAAAATACAACATCAGTCAGCACCTAAGGGCAAAGACAAAACAAGATGAAAAAGGATTTAACCATTCACAACAAACAAATCTGATTTTCCCTCAGCGCTTAATTGTTTTCTGTAGGGATAGGGTGTTGGAAATGACTATACTGCAGTCACAGCTGTAAGCTACCCTGCTGCTGCAGGAAGATATGTCATGAATACTGAACGCTGAAGTCCAAAGAATATTTATGCTATGCTCAGGCTATGGAAGAGGTTCAGCTTATGTTTGGTCCATCAGACTGTTAAATTCCTCTACACCTTGTTGCTGGCTGTTCCTACAGCAAGGAAATACTGGTCCTGGCACTGAAATCATGAGTACATGAGTACGTGTTATCATGACGGGATGGTGGAAATGAGAAACTGCATGCTCATCTCCCAGATTTGTCATCTATTTTGTGTCCATAGTCTCCAAAACTAGCCATTATTTTGTGCAAATAAACTTCAATCATAAACCTCATTTCTCCCCTTTAGCCCTCTATTTTATGTCTTCAGGTGTTAGCACCAAAAAGTAGGAGCTTCACAACACTAACCTGAAGAAATGATTAGCACCCAGGAGCATTATCTGTACTTGATATGCACTGATTAGGAGGGACTTAGAGTCCAAAACACAGAAACATAATCAAATCTTTAGAGTCAACTGGTGAAAATTCCTTTGACTTCAGAACAAGCAGTCCACGTAATCACCTTAAGTTTCTCAGCAGAACTAGGAGCCCATCTCCAAGTAAATCCAAGCTTTCACCTTTTATAGAGAGACACCACAAAATTATGCATCAGACAGTACAAAATTCTTCATGGTCCCTTGTAGCATGAATGTATTTATTCAGAACACAACTGTGAATGCCAGTTTGCTCTGTACATCAGGACATTTTGTTCCAAACTAACTCCCATATAATGAGCATGTAACTACTGATTGCTTGCATAAAGTCTGGGTTAACTGACCTGCTTGGTACCATCAGAAAGTGTTAGCTTGTACTCCTACTGCTATATTAAAATCATGGAAGCACTTTCTCTCGTCTAGTACTTCCTTCCTCATTCACCAAATATCTTCCTTCCAACTAGAGGTTAAGGAACTCTAGCAAAAGATGTATACTTGAATCTATTACACTGCATATTACTTAAAATGGTAGGTCTGAAGTAGCCAGTTAATATGAATTTAAACTTTCATTTAGATGCATAAAGACTACAGTAATTCTTTAATTGTTAATGCTAAGAAAGGGATGCAAAATATGACAACATACTTGCATACGCATCACAAAGCCTAAGTATGGAAAAGAACAGCACACAAAGAAATGTTGTTTTCAGACTATGGACTAAATTTTGGAACTTATTTCCAATCGGGATCAGTTTACATCCATAGTAATGTTCCCATGCTCCTAATAAAGTCCATTCAGTTATTATTGTTTCCAAGGAAAATACCCTAGACATTTCAAAATTTTACCTATTAAAAAAAATAATCAAAACCACTAAAGCAAAGCACTTTGTTTGTGACTGTCACCTTAGCTGATCAGATTCTGTGAATTAGTATAATGTGAATTACTGACAAATAAGATTGCCAAATCAAGCTGATTTTTACTGTTGTTTTTCTTCACTTTATGTGGAAAACTACAGCCTACAGATGGGCCTTCCTTTTCAGTATTCTTTCATGTCGCATTAATAGAATTACCTCAACAAATGTTGAAACTCCAGCCTGAAATTTGTTACTATGCTACATTAGGCCACAAGAAACCACATTAGATTCAAAGGTGAAAGGCTAAAATACTTGTTGTTACTGCATAACATTAAACAGCACATAGAGAAAGCATGAATATAAGACGTAAGAAACATCAATACAGGGGAGGGAAAATCCCACTTGCAAGCATCCTCATTCACTTTATTAAGTGCACATTCAAGTATCCCTGCCTCCTACTGAAGAAACACTATTTCCTTATGTGTCTGTTGTGTGGAGGGCAGTCTCTGGTAGCAGAGAAAAAATTCCAAAGCAGTGACAAAGTGCTTCAGACAGGTGATAAAAAAAATGGTTCCAGCAAATATGTTAGCAGATCAATACATTTCCCAACAATGCCCTGCACAGCCACCCAGCCCTAAAGTTAAAGAATGCCAATTGAAATGCTGAATAGCCTCTCTGCCTCCAAAAATTCAATGGCTGCTCAAAATCCTGAATGCTTTCTGTAAGAGTTTCATTTAGCCTTTCAGTTACAAAAGAAAAGAAGGAAAACATGGGAAACCATACTGTCTTTTATCAGAAGGTACAGCAAAGCTATCCAAAGGGCAAAATATTCAAGCTTACAGGAAGCTGATGTTCTATGGAAACAGAAGATTTATTTTGTAAGTTTTATTTGCTTATTTTTTTCAGGTGACTGTTTATTCTTGTGTTTCTGGACTATTGCAAAGACAGTGAAGCTGAGGAGGCAAGGTTTCTACAGTGCCCCGGTTCCCTGACTCTATGCACAGTAAAGTCTGAAGATGTGCTCCATTCTTTTCATCATTCCCTGTATAAAAGGAGGAAAAAACACTTCATTTTAAGATTGCTTGGCAAAGTAAAAAAATCTGATTTTTATAGACAAACAGGTGAAAAGATGATTCCCCAATAAAAAGCCATTTTTTCTCTGAAGATTACATTTAAATGCCCAGGGGTTAAGAATACACAGTGCTTTTGCAGTCCTTTGCAGGGCATAGCAGATGTGTTTTGCTGACTGGCTCCACTTTCTGTTTAATGCATCAGTTGCCCAGGACTACTTATTCTGAATTCCAAGAACCTTTCCTCCACAGCAGAGGGAATGATTTTATTTATTGTTTTCTTTTCTAACATTCCCCCTTTTGCATTAAATGGTTCCAAAGGATGCAGGCAGTGGAGAGAAAAAAAGAAAAGGTTACTGCAGCTGCTGTGACAGCAAGTATAGGTTTCAGTCAAAGAGGATAAGTGGATTTAATAATTTTGAAAGTGTTTTGTGAGTGCTCTTGTCTCTAGTATATCAGGAAAGTGGACAAATCCCTAAACTCTGTACTCTGTGGTCCCACAATTAGGCACTGAAAACAGCTAGCATTTAAGGCAAGTAGTTATTTGAACACAGCAAGTCTGTGTCTATTGTGTATAGCAATATAAGTGGCTAACAGAAGTGAAAAGAGTGGAGGCAAGCAGGAAAAAATAGTCAGTTGGAAAAAAAATGGTGTATTGTCCCCTTTTTTTGGAAGGAAAATTCAAGGATCATTGCAATTGAAATTATAACCTATTCTTATGCCTTGAATCTCAACTGTTAACAAGAAGACACTTCTTTGCACGCCAGGTCAGAATTCTGCGAGCTGCTTAACTCTGTAAACATTGTATCTTTCCAGCCTAGATGAGCACAAGCTGCTTTAACACAGTTTTTTACAGACTTTGAAAGCACCATTGCTTTCACTTGCCTTTGTTTTGACTGAAAGTGTTGTCCTTCCCACTCTCTTGGTAGACATTTTTTTGTGGCAACCATCCCATCTAATAGCTTTTTGGTTAAGAAGAATCTACTCTGTTTCCTGCCTGCTAGTCTGAATTCAAGACCAGATTCCAAGCAAATACTAGTGAACTTCAAAGACACTTTGAAATCAAGACACTGCATTATTCCGTGATACACTGAGAGCTCTTGCAAAGAGTCACACCAACATCCCGGTAAGTCCAGAGAGACTTGTGAATAATTTGTATTAGAACCCATCAAAACTGTTTCTCCCTGGTAACACAGCAGCAATTAAAAACCATTAGGGTTCATCCAACACAGCTTTACTGGTGACCATCAGCCTCATACTACTGATACCATCACACTACTGTAATCTGATAATCAATCTTGACACAAGATTTTCCTTTCCTTTTAAACAGACCTGTGTAAAGTCCTGTTAATATTGATACCCAGGAGAACTTGCCCCAGTGAAATAATCTCATTTTACAAAAGCTTTGATTTCAAATATTAATTACACACATTAAATGCATATTTTTCCATATAGATAGGCTTTTATTTGTGACAGTTTAAGCAATGTTCAAACAGGTAAGTATGGGGGCGATGCCTAAAGAAAACTAAAAATCTTGAAAGATTCCCTTTACAAACTGTCTTTTCTGCTGAGACATCAGAAAATACAGGTAGAGAAACTGAAGGGAGAATTGATACATTTTGCCAGGGGATTTAAAGAGGTACCTTGTGGATTCAGATCCTTAAATCTCATTGAGTAGCCAACATCCAAGGTGTTTCTGCAAAGCCTGAGCTTTGCTTTCAGCTCAGTTATCTGCTTAGGTGACAAAACAACAAGCCTTTAAGGAAGCTCATGCCCTTCAGATAGTGCTCTGGGTCTGATGTACAGTGTGGAAAGAATATCTTTGGAAATGTGCAAAACAAAAACCTTTACTTTGTGCAAACAGATGGCATTTCAGTACTTGCACAAATATTCAATAGAGTGTAATTTTGCATATATTTTCAGTCTCTCTCATTTATGTGCCCATGAATGCACATACAACTTTTTTTTTAAATATAAACTACAGAGTCTCAGAACTCAGGATGCATTTTATTCATGTTTTAGGGAGCTAATATCTTCATGCAAGATTTTCAGAGAATAAACCCTTTGTCTCATAGAGAAAATTGTATTCTATCCTGATACGGATAAAAGATGGTGTGAAAGGTACTGCATAGTGTTATCTCTGAATGTGGTTAGCCAGTAATCCAAATTAATATGGGATGTCTCTTTCTGGAAATGAAATTATAGAATCATAGAATCATTTAGGTTGGAAAAGACCTTTAAGATCATCTAGTCCAGCCATAAACCTAGCACTGCCAAACCCACCACTAAGCCATGTCCCTCAGCACCACATCTACTCATCTTTTAAATACCTCCAGGGATGGTGACTCAACCACTTCCCTGGGCAGCCTGTTCCTGTGCTTGACAACCCTTTCAGTAAAGAAATTTTTCCTAATATCCAATCTAAACCTCCCATGGCACAACTTGAGGCCGTTTCCTCTTGTCCTATCATTTGCTACTTGGGAGAAGAGACCGCTCCCCACCTTGCTACAGCCTCCTTTCAGGTAGTTGTAGAGAGCGATAAGGTCTCCCCTCAGCCTCCTTTTCTCCAGACTAAACACCCCCAGTTCCCTCAGCCGCTCCTCAGAGGACTTGCTCTCTAGATCCTTCACCAGCTTCATTGTTCTTCTCTGGACACGCTCCAGCACCTCCATGTCTTTCTTGTAGTGAGGGGCCCAAAATTGAACACGGTATTCAAAGTGTGGCCTCACCAGTGCCAAGTAATTATAATTACTGTATAAAGCCATGGTGGATTCAGTGAGTGACTTAAGATGCCGCTCTATAGCATCTGTTGTGTTAGCTGGTGGCCATTCAAGTGATGAAAGTACTGCACAAAAAATCCCATATGTAGCTGTAAAATACAGGCAAAATATTTTTTTCTAATTATCAAAGAGAAGCAAAATGAAGTTACAGGGGAAGATGTGCTTGATTATATTAATAACTACCTCACAGAGAAATCAGATAAATGTCAAATATCGAAACAAGTTCAGATACTTTCATTGTCCCATTTATGGTATTCTTAAACACAGCTAAAGCAAAATCTTATTTCCAGTTTAGCCAAAACTTTTTCAAAATATTTATTAAATTTTAGGAACAAATTTGACTGTAACCTCTTTGGAAAGGAAAGAGATGCTGGGGTTTTCATCAGTTCAGTGATGATATTCTCCAAATAGGGACTTGAGAATTGAATCTAGTTTTGTTGAAAAAGTTAAGAAATGAACTCATCGGATAAATGCCACCTGTAAAATTGGTGAATTCCCTCTTAAGAACCTATTTTCTGGCTCTTAAAGAACCCAGTCTCCTGCTTGCCGTCTCTAGGAGACGTATTATCTTAAGCAGTCTCTGGTCATCTGTCCTCAAGAGAGAGGACAATTATTCATCTGGAAACAACCAGTAACATGAGACCATATTTTCCTTCCTCCCTTTCACAAAATGGAAGAGGGACTAAGAAGAAGCTAATTAAAAAGACATTTGTTGCTCTCTTTAGTTTCACAAAAAATGTCCACACCACCCTACCCCCATCTTTGCCC
>VFFE01006779.1:1227062-1294216 GCA_008921705.1 Burhinus oedicnemus | reverse complement strand
CCATTACTGAGTTTGTATCCCATGTACTTCTTGCAGAAGAACCCCTGCTCTCCCCGTCCCAAATTACTGAGTTTGTATCCCATGTACTTCTTACAGAAGAACCACACTGCTTGGGAGTTACATAACGTTGTTGTCTCCTCCTTTTCCATTTTCCACTGCCTGTCATTAATGATTTCAGAAAACAAGCCCGATAAAGAATTTAATTTTCCTTTTCTGGCTTCCTCTCCTGAGTAGCTTTCTTTATTTTTCCTGCTCTTTAACTTTGCAAATGAGAGGATGTGGTCCCAGACTGTCACTGGAAGGCAGAGGCACGGTGTTTACAGATACAGTGATGTACTACCTTAATTCTACCCATCAGAGTGTAGACTGATGCTAAAACAAACGGATACTAAAAATCCCAGCCAAAACTAGATAATGAACATTCCTGTAAGTAGCGTGAGAACCAACATAAATCCATGTTTTCTGTCTAAAATAATCCATCTCTATTGATCCTTTAACCTAATTTTCTCTGACTAAGATTCAATTTCTAAACCCAGCAAAGCACAACTTTCTCTGATGTTATTAGCTCTTGTTCAGTCCTTCAGAGACTCAAGGTATTTAATTTACTCCCTATATAGAGAGAGATATATATTAACTTCTTAGACTTTTCAACACTGGCTTCAATCTAGACAGTAGACAAGTTGAGAGACATCTGTTTTGCTGTGTATTGTAGAAAGATCAGACTTGGGAGATGGCAGAGAACATTAAACACAAGTCATCCCCATAATATAATATCCAAAAGCTTGGATACTCAGTTGCCGTATCTATGACTTTATTCCAGAGCTGGATAGCTGCTTACAAGTACAAGATTTTATGCAGAATTTGTTCTTACTTTCTAATGCTATAAGTAACTCACCTATTTATACTGGTAAAGGTCTTCTGTGAACAAGGGCTATATTAAAGCATTTAATACAGTAGGAGTTCGTGCAACCCTAAAGATAACAGGTTAGTTTGTACTAGCCCCCTGGCACTGGGTCATGTACCCATGCTGGGACACAGAGCATGGATCATGATGTGCTCAAAGGAGGCAGAGGAAACGGAACAGCTGCAGTGCTGCCCAGCAGTCAGGAGTGTCCATTAATCTTGCTGGAAAAAGAAAGGAAGGAGGAAAATAACAGGTATATGGAGAGCTTAGTCTATGTCTAGCTAGAAAAAAGCCACAACAAACCAATGTTCAGAATAAGACTTAGAAGTTAGGTGTTTGGAAGGGAGTTAAATAGATGCTGGATGTAGGTTGGAATAGTATCACCGGTGATACCACTCTGAAACTGACTTTCACACCACTTTATTTGGTGGTTTCATAAATGAGGTTGACACAGAAAAATTGTTGTTGACACACTGCTAGGAGGTAATGTCAGAACTCAATAGATTCAGAATAACAGACAGGAAGAGCAGGATAACAGCGAGAACTAGAATGAAGGAAGTGGTATAGTTAAACTGGAAGTCTATCAGTCGAAAATGATGGTGAAAGAAAAGAATCTGCAAGTTATTTTTCAGAAGCCCATAAGCCACCAATGACATAGCAATGAACAAAAGACAACAGGAAACCCAGAGATTTTGCACAGAATGCTGTGCAAAATGCTAGATAAGTGTGCTTGAAAAGATACCTTTCAGCTATAACTAGATGCAATAAAAAAGTAAGTTGAGTGAGATAAAAGGAACCGTAGCAAGGAGCTTGCAAGACTAGCTCATCTTGGTTAGCTCAGAAAAATACAATCTGACAGGATAAGATTATTCACCTTAAAAGCATTAAAAGGTAAATACCAAAGAAAAGAAATTCTGCTAAAAAGCAATGTTCACAGGAACAAGTTGTCTCTAGATATATTTAAGTAAACTCACATATAAAGATCTCTCATCATCAGATGAATGGAACCCTAAGGCCATGCTTCCAGTAGCACAGGAGAGGTGGGAAATTCCTAGATGACTTGATAAACTTATGAAGGTTCCATTTGACAATACATTATTGGATTCAGTGACCATGGAGATAGTCATGTGTCATGACAGTAAATTCTGTAGGATCATTATAAAAGTCCCAGAATTTTAAATCTATATTGCCTGTTGTTGTGGTTTAACCCCAGCTGGTAACTAGGACCATGCAGCCACTTGCTCACTTCTCCCCCTCCCCAGTGGGATGGGGAAAAGAATCAGAAAAATAAAGAAAACTCATGGGTTGAGATAAAGACAGTTTAACAAGTAAGGCAAAAGCCGCGCACGCAAGCAAAGCAAAACAAGGAATTCATTCACTGCTTCCTATCGGCAGGTAGGTGTTCAGCCATCTCCAGGAAAGCAGTGATCCATCATCCATAAAGGTTACTTGGGAAGACAAACGCCATAACTCCAAATGTCCCCCCTGCTTCCTTCTTCTTCCTCCAGCTTTATATACTGAGCATGAGATCATATGGCATGGAATATCCCTTTGGTCAGTTGGAGTCAGCTGTCCTGGCTGTGTCTCCTCCCAACTTTCTGTGCACTTCCAGCCTACTCACTGATGGGGTGATGTGAGGAGCAGAAAAGGCCTTGACTGCTTAGCAACAGCTAAACACACCAGTGTGCTATCAACACTATTCTTATCCCAAATCCAAAACACAGCACTATACCATATGCCAGCAAGAAAGTCAACTCTGTTCCAGCCAAAACCATGACACCTGTAAAAACGGAGTTTCTACAGAAGAACCTTTCTGGAGGAAGTTTGAAGATAAGAATGGTTTCTTTATAAAGTTTTCTTTTTGAACAAAATATATAAATTATAACATAAAATATTTTTCTACTGACTTGTAAATTTTAAAAATCTGAATAGTTGTGCTCCAACCCAAAGCAAGAAAAATGAAAACAAAAATTCAGACTTAGTGATCTAAAAGTGAGAGGACCAAAGGCCTTTTTCTTTGGAATCAATCTGTTTTATTCAGACCAGAGAAAGTACAAATTATCACCAGTTTACAAGCATTTAGCCATGTGAAGTGTATTAACAAGCACTGAGGATGATATATTGGTAATTATTTTCTTGGTTAACAAATTTGAAAGAGAATATAAAGACTGAACAAAGGCTAAAAGAAACATCCATCTGTAACTGTCTTTTCAGGTGGAGAAAAAAAATAATCTGTAAGTAGTGTTCACAGGGTCTTGGGCAGAAGAGCACCCATCTTATATGTTTTACAAGTAAAGCAGAAAATCTGTATTCCAGGCTGTGGTGGTGCAACCCACCCTCCCCCCCCACCCCCCCACTCAGTACCTGGTGCGGTTCCCCATTCCTGAGCTGCATATCAACCTAGGAGATATCAGGCATGAATTGCGAAAGATCAGAGCGTTAAGGCACTCCCTTAACGCGCCAGGCTCTTGCTTCCCCTGTCACTTGGGAATATCACTCCCTGACAGCCCAGTACATCTGTACCTGGCTCATGGCCCAAAGGGAGTTGGTACCAGAACTTGCAGATCTAAAAAGTTTTGGACTTGCGCAACTGGTGGAAAGTACCGGAATATTCCATCATCTGAGTTGGGCCAGAGTGGAAAAATACCTGACGAAAGTCAATTATCTGAGATCCTGTAAGTAGCGATTCTAGTGAAGACCCTTTGAGCTCTTCTGGATCGCAGCAGGCTGTGGCCAGTACCTCCCCTGAGTTGGGACTCTGTCTCAGGCAAACTTCGCGAAGACTAGAGACCAGGGGGAGATAATCCCTCTCGGGCCCCAATTACTGCCCATTGAGGAATGCCAATGCATCGTGAGTATTTACTCTAACTCGGAAGGGAAATTTTAACTATAGGCTAGCCTCTCTTTCATCCACCTCTCCATTTTTATGTTTGTATGCATTAGCCTTATGGATGTGGATGTTCTTCCATTTTTTGTGCACGTGTAGGAGTTAAAAGAGGTGCCTGCCGACTCCATGAAGTCATATGATATTAAGAGATCTGTGATCTCAGCGTTATAAACTGCGCTGTGTGCATGTGTGTGTGTGTGCGCGCGCACATGCTCATATGCTTTGTTTATATGTATATACATTAATCTAAGATCTGTGCTTTGCTCTCATATGTATATGAATTGGTTTGGAATACCTTATAGCAAGTTAGTGTGAATCTTGTCATCTTCGAATCTGTAATCAAGTCGCTGTTCATTTATTTAGTTAAATCACTTTGTAAATCTTTAAATCAGTTAATGATTGTGCTGCTTAAACTCAATCTCTTGATCTGCCTCAAATCACTAATAAAACTGAACTGCTGCTAAATCTTAACTGTGTCTAATACTTCCACCCCACGACACAGGTTTCTCAGATCAGCACTTTTATAAGCTTTCAATTCGGGAGAGCAACACATTAAAAATAATTGAGGGGCGGGGGGTGTGAAAGAAAAAAAGAAAAAAAGAGAAAAAAATATTTTTGGAACTTTGTTAGTTAAAGGAAGGATCTTGTCCAAAATCAGGGTAAACAACCTCATTCTTGGCATAATTTCAATAAATATAAGAAACATTAAACCTCTTTAGAAACCCAAGACCACTGATTAGTTATTAACACAGTTATGTTTTTCTTCCCCTCTGCAAACATCTAAATACATCCATAACAAGCCTCAGGTGAGTGATATAATTAAACCTAAATTGAGTTTTGTGCACAGAGCCAGAAAAAGGCGTTTACATCATCAGTTAGACTTAAATCTGAGTTTGCCCACAGTGAAAAGTGAATGAATGCAACAGTTTATCACTGCAATGAGCTTTAGACAGAATATTTGATATCCGAAGTCCTTGCTTTTATTTAACACTTATTTCGGTGTTAATGATGGAACTTTACATGCTGAAGTCCTTTCCTTATCACATAAAAGGCCTGTCTCACCACAACAATGATTATGCTACACCCCCTAGGTATTTCTAGATTCTCCTTAGAAAAAGAAGTGCTTGGAAGTGGTCCTTAGGTCCAACTAATTGCTCTACCAGCTCTGCCTGTCCTCTCCGTAAGGTAGAGAACAACTTGCACAACATTTAACAGTTCAGCTGTTTGCATGTTTAGATTTAGAGTTTTAATTATTTTCCTAGACCTATTTAAAATCAAATTTGCCATTTAAATTCTGCTTTAGAGAGCAAATCTTGACAGCACAAATATTCTCTGACACAGCATATTTCATCATTATTTTAGTAAAACAACCTAATAAAACAGTAATCAGCTAAATCAAGTGTCATGGTAGAAAACTGAACAGAATATTATCCAGTTAGGTCTTACCATGACCTCCTTATTTTAAAACCCTCAATTTCACCAACAAATATTCAGCTGTGTGGGCCTTCACCTTTTGTACCCACCAGGCACACAACGAATTTTCATACTTGGATCCTGCAGCCTGCCTTCTCCTAGGAAACATCCATGCCTCTGCTCTACCAATCGACAGAACTTGAGTAGGCAAGAAAGGGCATCCCACTGTCAATGCTGCTGCCAGCTCCTCTCCTCCGCGCTGAGAGCCTTGCTGCCTCTCAAGCGTTAAGATCCCACAGATGTTTAGAGAAAGGACTAAGTGTCTGTCCAAGCCTCAGCTACAAAGGCAGTTAACACTGCTGTGGTAAGACGTTGTTTGAGTGGCAGCTCAGTGTGTTGGGGAAGCTGTGAGAGGAGGGCAAGGCAACTTTTAGTAAAGGTGAGTTCAGATCCCTGAAATCTGGGGAAAAATGTATTTTAATTAAAGTACAGAAGATGTGAAATCCTTGGTTGCCCAAACTGCACAGGCCTGAACAGCAGTCAAGTATGACCACTGAAAGTCTGAGGGACAATAATTGCAAAGATGGTCTATTAAAAAACAACTGCTGACAAGAACAATTTGAATGATGGTAAAAAATTTGATAGCTACAAACTTATTCTAACAAGTGTAAAAACACATATATACCTTCTTTCAAAACCATCTCTCTTGAAAAATTCATCTTTGAAAAATCTGCAGAGCACCTTTTATTGAAAAATATTGTCAGCAAAACATGTCTGGAATGAAAATATTCCAGTGAATTTCAAAACATTAAAAAAAATCTAACTTTATTTTAGTTTTTGTACAACATACTAGGGATAAATTTTGGAATGTCATCCTTGTGGTGAGATTAGTTCACTAGATCATCTTTCTGTAAGAATACATTCAGTGTACCTCTTTGATATATAAATTAATTCTTTTCAACCTAATACTAGCCAGAAGCTGTACTTCTAAGTAACAAATGAACTAGAGGATCCTTCTGCTACTGCTCATTAAAAAGTTCATTGCAAATATTAAAAACTGAGAGAAGCCATGACTACAGCATTGCTAGAAGACTAAGGCAGCGGATTTCCATATGGCCATGATTATTCAAACTTTCATATGTTGGAGATTTTTACTGGCTCCAGCCCTCCTTGTCTCACAGAAGCCTACTAATATTTCAGTAGACTGATATAACATTGCAGCCGTAATGGCATCATGGGCTAATTCATTAATCTTGTTCTCACAAATATTTTCTGTAACAGTATAAACAGTTAGTGGAACTGGTACAATGGTGGACAGAATTTTAGTCAACCGGTTACGGAAGGCAAGGTAAACAAGATAAATCAATGAAAGTAATTTAAGTGTGACAATGGAGAATACATCATGAATAGAAAATAAAGAAGTTGTGTCAAGTGGGAATGATGATAATCTGTTTTTCCTTTACAGAAAAACATCACATAAAATAAGACCACCTTTTTTTCATAAAGAGACCAAAATGATGAAAGAATAGGAAGAAATGGAAATGGAAAATACTCAACTATTCCAAAAGTTTCAGAGGAGGCACCACCAATGGAGAAACAGAGATTTAGTGGAAGAAATATAGAGGGGGGAAAAGTTGTGTCCTTACAGGCAACACATCAAAAACTATAGCAAAACCCTAACGAAAAATACAAGTCTGAACCTCAGTATGTGTTATCTGATTTTCATCACATTAAGATGTCAGCCACTAAATGAAGGATACAAGCAATGCAATGCCAACGAAAGCTTTCTCTTAAAACAAAAATCTACGTTCAGAGTGCAAAACAATATATTCCTTAAAAAAGGATAGAATTAGAAGGAAACGAATGTGCATATACTTGCAAGAATATAAGTATGCTTCCTAATCTCAGACTTTCTCTTCCCTCAAAAGACTTCGAGGAGAACTGTGATGAAATGGGAGATGGGGTTTTGGAACGTGCCCTAGGGGTAGGGGATGCACAGAAGAGCAGAGGGGGGGAAAATGGTGTGCAAGATAAACAGACTGACAGCAACATAGCTGGTTAATGCCAACTTTATTAACACTGATTTTTCATGATATTTCAGAGTCCAGGTCACAAGCAGACTCCCTCTGCTTCCTCGAATCCCTGAGTACTCTTTTTACCCCACATGATTCCACAAAACTAGTGTAATATTTTGTGTCCTCAGAATCAATGAGCTCTACCCAAAAGCTGCACATAACATGGCAGGGTCATCATTACCCACCTCTTGATGATTTGTGCCATTGTATATGTGTTTGCTGAAATATGAATACAATAAAGCTGGTAATCAAACCATCACAGCAGTGATAAGGCATCTTCAGTATACACAACCATATTAAATAATGGTGCCTGTTATTTTACAGGATATATCTCCTAGCGCCCCTCTGAAGTCTGGAAGCTCATTACAAGAATCACACTAATTGACTTTCTAATGCAACAGCTACATACAATTTGAAATGCCATTGGTCATACGAAAGAAATCATAAAAAGAAATTGGTAGTCCAGAAACTTTGACTAATACAAATAAAGATTACATACTTCCATTTGAATAAATCATGATTCCTCAAAGCTCTTCTGTATTAATCAGTGCACTGTCATTTCTCTGTATTGCACTTGATTTCTCCTAGTTTAAAGTATAAGTATGTACCACAAAACAATACACTCAATGACCTTACAACCAAAAAGACCCAAGACCACACTATCTTGTTCCCAAGTGAACATTATGTGTGCTTTTTTATTGCAATAATGCCAGTACTTACATGATTTTCTACTTATTCTATAAATGCAATGCATTAGCAAGTTGTAAATAGGTTTCCACCAGGCATGAAAAAATATCACATATCGGAAATCTGGAGCTTGTAACCTATGTGTGGACAAAAGCGTGACTGCCTACTTCCTCCCCTGTGTCCTTGACCCAATTTTTCCTTTTCTTTCTCAGAAGGCAGCTTCCACTTTCTTCAGTTCATCGGTGGGAAGCATCGTGACTACTTTTCCTTTTTCTAGGTTGGGGTACTTGACAAAGGGTAATTCAAGGGATAGGAAGTTAATGTTAGTGTAAGTCCTGTACTCCTCTGAAGTGGAAATAGTTTAGTTAATAAGGAAGCTCACCTGCCTAACATTGACTAGCTTTACTGACAAGTCCCAAGCTAAATATTTGAAAGGCTTGGAAAACCCTGTTATTGTCAACTAAATGCCGCTTCCAAGTGTTAAGTTCCTGACCCAACGTATATATGTACTGAAAGTCCTCAAATAAAAATGGCTACAAATGTGGGAAAATACTGTGTTTTTCCATAAACTTTAAATGAAAAATTCCAAGATTCTGTTAGAAAATACTAAACTGTGTTAATAATGAAAGCAAATGTGATTATAGCCTTAGCTGCCACCTCAGCTTGTTCTAGAACACACAGAGTTACAGTGCAGAGGCGGGGGAAGAAAAAAAATAAATTTACTTTAGTAAGCGTATTTACTCTTAACATATACATTTAAAATTCAAAATAGTTTTGACATTATGGTTTGTGCAAGTTTCACATGGCTTTGAATCACACTATCTACACAAATTTGTGATTTTTGTGTCAAATTTACAGGATGGCCAGGCTACATATTACTAGTTGTTATGATCCCAACATATCTCAACATCCACAGCTTCCACACGGTTGCCTTGGGCTAACCTGCTCGGCTTAGTATCCACTCATTCCCTTTGCCTCAGACATCAGGTCCAGGCTTTTTCTTGTTAAGGGTTTGTCAGTGCTTTCCTGACTTACGAAAAGATCAATTCTCATCCAACCCTCAAACAATTTAGCTTGTATCCCACTTAGCTCCATTTTAACTCCCAGCCCTAGTTGCCATTCCATGCATTGGCTCACGGAGAAAGACCTGGGGTTCTTTTTTTTTCATCCTCAAGGCTCAAACCCCTTATTGCATCACCTTGGAGACAGGTCTTCTTGTACAATCACAATTCAGGTACAGCCAGGGCTCAATAATTGTGTGCTGGGATAGTTCTGTAACTTAAAAAGCTGGGTGACATAGGTGCTTAGGGATCACAGTGCAGACATACCCAAATGGCTCTGCAGGGTCACAGGCTGGCATGGGGCTAGTCTGCTAAACACAGCCAAAAGCAAGCAGGAACCTGCCCAGGCATTTGCATGTCTCTGCTGTGTTCTAGCTTCCATGATTTTAGCTTAAATGTAGAGCAATACTTCAGCTTGTTTTGTGTATTCGTGCCAATCCATGAGTAGCTGAGAACCACTGAAGAGTTAAAACATATCGTGCTGAGATTTAGTGACGTTACTAAAAATCCTACTCTTCATTCCTGGCACCTGTTCAGATTTTTGCATTTTAGTTTTTCTTTTGGTATAATTCCCACTGCTAGATTTCCGCTAATAGTAATTTTGGATCTAAGAGACCTTTCTTGGACAAAAGACTAAACCTGTTAAGAATACTACATATAGATAATATAAACTATGTGTGTCCGAATATGAAGTTTAAAAGAAAAGCTTTGCTGAGTTACAGAACATGCAGAGTTACCTGAGAGATTCATGTTAACTAGCATAAATGTTGTTGAACTTAAAAATACAATCAATCAGTGTTGAAAACAAGTTTAAGAAGTCTGATGAGAAATTATAAGCATGTAAAGTCATGTAACGAGAATAAAAAGTATCTTTCCAAGAGTGATTCTAGCATCAACAACATCAAATGTACTGTACTTGAAGTCTGACAGTAGCATCACATATTAAAGATAACCCTGCCCTTTATGATGATACTTCATGAACAGGAGAACCGTGAACAAGCTATCTTTTTCTCACTTCTTAAGTGAAGCAAAAACATTATGACAGCTAAATAACAATATTTAATACATGATGGCCAAGCTGCTAGAGTAGAAAAGCTTGTGAAAATATAATATACAGCTTTCCACAATAAACTATAAATAAGATTATTCCAAAGCCTATTTAAACCTATTAACTACTGTATAAAATTCCAATCATAGCTTGTAACATCTTTTAAACAAATATTATTGTGTTTTGAAGCCTAATGTGCAATAGGTATATAATAATATGGCAAGGATATTATAGGCTTTGGGAGTCAGGAAATTAGCAGTCTTCACGCTGTCAAGAAAGGGAAATAAAGATGCAAGATTACTTCAGTCAATAAGTTTACCTGCTTCTAGTTTCTGTGTTAGACACAAGGGTAAATTTCAAGTTCTTATTTCTTGCTTGTTCTAAAAATAGAATTATTTCTCTCTCATTTCCAGCTTCTATGAGAAAAACAAAGTTTCTTGTCTTAGGCTTGCCGAGGCAGAATCTCCACATTTTCCACTTTTAGATAAGATTACATTTTCCCAGGGTATAACTAGGTCAAGCAATTTCAGACTGAGCATCAGTCTTCTACTTCGTTAAGAATCTGGGGTCACCTCTTTTTCATCAGGTGCAAAATGGACAAAAGCACAGCTGCCTGCCCTCCAAACTGGTTAGACATTATGGTTTGGGAAACCGTGTAGCTGGGGAAACATAAGATTGTTTCCAAGCTAATGCGTCCTGCCTTTCAATACCACTCATATTATTTCAGATACAGCAGCCTCCCAACCAATACATATAATGACAAGACAGGTGGGAATCTCAGCATCCAGCTGTGGATAATTATGTTGGTTGGCAGTCTTGCTACATTTTAATCTCTAACGCTATATTTAAATTGCTGGATCTGGAAGCACTTCCTAACTTCTGAATCTGGATATAAACCCTGCCTGTTACGAATTGAGATGGATGACCACTGCCCATCTACCACTGTCTTTCCCATGTGCTCTGATTTCTGTTAGATAAAAAGCTGGGCATACAGCGACTGTAAAAAGGTCCTTGTCCCATGCCTATCTGCTGCCCTATTTAGACTATGGAGAGAAAGTGTAACGCAGGGTGCTCACAGGATTTCCTTAGAAGTTAGGCACAGACTATGCCAACTTTGTGCTATGTCAAAGCTGCAAAGATATTTTCTCAATTAGGACTTTTAGCTGCAATCAAACTTGGTTAAATGTATACCTTTTCTGCTCAGATGAAGCAGGCTACACTGTGCAGCACCAAATCTCCTCACAAACGGGTTATGCAGGCAATCAAACAAGTATGTGAACTGAGGTAAAAGGGCCAAATTTTGTAGAAGAACAGAAATTGTGAGTAATCTTTTACTGGCTTGTGAAAGAACTTGTTACCTCTTCACACATTCATCACATGAAAAGTACTGCATTGCCTTGATTGTAACCAACCAAGCTCTTAACTTTTGGGAAAAAAATGCACAAGGGATGAAGAGATACTTTCAGTCCCTGTCGATAATTCTTACCAGGCAGCTCGTATCACTAGCTTGTTCTTGGATAGTGAGCCTAAAGTACAGTCTACCTCATATTAGCTTAAATATCAAAATGTTTAAATAGTCCTACAACAGAGAGCTAGACCATGCCTCTGTTATGGTTACTCCCTAGAGTGCTAAAAAACCCTTTAAATATCCTTTAAAATATCTATAAAGTTACGTACTGGACATTGGCAGGTGGAAGAACAGCTAACATCTCTGTGTGTCCAGAAGGAGTGGGTATTTAACACCTTATTACTTTTGCAGTAGCCGTTTGGGGAGACAAGACTTGTGTAATACCTCACTCTTGCCAGGTACAGTGAGATGGCACCTTACAGAGGCATGGGGCCAAGGAGGCAAGATAATTAACATTTCTACAGGTTCTTCTGCTTTCTTAAGGTTACTTGTGAAACAGTTTATTTTGATTGTCTGATAAAGACATCTTGTCCTGAGACATTAGAAAATATCTTGCAATAAGCAATTGATTCATGACAAAGTTAATATAAATGCTTTTATAGGTTCAATCAACTGTGGTTTTGCTTCAGAAAATGAAGAAGAGTCACCCTAAAAAATAAACTATTTGGGCATGATACAGTTAGAAATGTTAGAAATTATCCTGTGAGATTTTACAAGTGTCCATAATGAAGTTTAGGTGACCTAAAAAAATCTGCATTACTTTCTGCCAAAGCCTTTTGAGACCACAACTTTATTATCATTTATTGAGACTCAGCCTACAAATCTTTTACAGGAATAATACATTCATGCTTTTCCCACATACCCACCAAATTCACTGTCATTTACATGAGATCTTACTCTGATACACTTGTAAGGCTAAATCAGACCTTTAATTTTTAGCCAATTTAGCCATAAAAGCAAGACCATTATCGCAGCTTAAAATAGGGTTCAGGTTAGATTCTGTATAGAAAATCATTGTCTCCAATAGCTTACCTTTTGTTAATTATATCAAAATGGTGTACCTAAAATGTCACATAAATGCTGTTAACCCAGGATAATTTTAATATTATGCATTACATTTAGTCCTCTGCACTTCTTTCAGGGAAATCCAGAGTGATTATGAATTTTCAGATATTTCTGCAATCCAGACTATATTTCTAATCACAACTACCACTGGGGAACTCCCATATTATTCTAATGAAACACAATTTAAATCGAGAGAGTTAGAGCAGTGTAAACCTGGAGGAGGTGATTCAGGCTCTTCTTCCATATATTCTGTTGAAATTGGCTCTCAAAAGGGCAATAGATTAAAGTCTTAAAGTCTTTGTCTACTGAGGAAAGGAAATCTTTGTGTTATCCTTAGCAAACTAAAGATAAAATGCCATTTAGGTATTGTGCAAAACAGGACACCTTCAAAGCCTCATGTGAACATTATTATGCTGAATATTTAGGATTTCACTGGAATGTGTCAGGCACAAGCTCAATAAGCCCACAAAATGTAAAATGCTTGAACCACTAGTTGTAAAATAAACAGACCTGTAGAAAAAGCAATCACTAGAGAAAACACTGACTAGAAAGTAAAAAGAATTTTGCAAACATGTGACAATAGATCTATTGAAGAGGATAAATGAATCTATTCCTTCACAATAGTGTTTTGAAAGTACAGGACCATCACACTGTAGCTATTTCATACTCTAGTCTTCAATCTGATAAAGAACCTAGACCAGAAATTACATCACTGTAGTTTTCAGAGACCTCAACACAGACATACTGTACTACAGAAAAAAATCCCTAACTTTATTCTGTTGAGTCTGTGTCAAAAAAACCCCAAACAACTCACTTATGTTTTTTTTATAGTCCAATATTTTCTTTGTAAAAGAATTTCATAAACACACTAGAATGTGCCATTTGTCTAAATTTTGATTTTTCTTGATTTAGAGTAGACACACACTCAGGTAAAGTCTTCTTGAAGTCATGGCAGTTAGTTTAATGGAAATATATGACCAAAAGCCAGCAGAATTTACACTGCATTCAGGTAGTCTTTTCTCACTCACAGATCTCAAAACTTCAAAGATGAACATTCTGACAATTTCCAGTTGGCAGATGAGCTACTCAAGGTACACAAAGACTATCTGAGTAGTCCACTGATGTCACGCAAGATGGAGGCATCTTTAGCTACATAATAGAGCTATCTTGATTCCCATCTTGAGCTCATATTGGTGCTTGCTCCTTTTTACACCTTAAATGGGTAAGTGCTCTCCCAAAATGACACTCCATGAGAAAAGATTTAACAGTGCTCCCTTCTACAGTTCATGGCAGAAATTATATTAGCTATCCATGTTTTACTAATGAAGAAGTGCTTCTTATGGTGAGAAGTATTTGGTCTTATTTTTGCAAAAATGCATTCAACATTTATAATAAAATGATTTAAATTATAGTGACTTCTGATTAGAAGTTGAAGGTCACCTGTTTTTATGGCACTTCAGACTTCTGGAATATATATATATTTACCAGAATATTCAAGCAATTCCAGTCTTCAATTACAAAAAAAAAAAAAAAAAAAGAGGCACTTACACAGGCTACGTGCAAAGGCTTTTACACAGTGGTTTCAATTTTGCTAGATAGTGATATAACACTCCACACATCACAGAAGATAATGAGTTTCTAGCTTTCACCAAAACCTCATGAGCTTAAATCAAGCTTTTGCTTCTCTACCTAAGACCTTAACCTTCAACTATGAGCAAAGAAAATTCTTTAAAGACAGATAAGCAGTAAGCACTGAAAAATGTTTATAATACAAAAATATCACACGGACTTGAAAAAACTCTAAGAACGCTTATCCTTGGCCATGGTAGGTGGCTATCAGAGAGGAAAAACAAAATAGTTTGCTATTCTTCAGAACTAATGAACTTTATGTGGGAAAATATCATTATTAATGTAGTACAGTGTGTATTTACAAAGTTCCTTACAGTTTTTACAAACAAAATGGTGTGAAATGACTTACCTGAAAACACAGCCCAGTTTCTCTTTTCCTTTAAAACCTGAAAATACACCTTCTGCTCCTTCAGTTTTGCTGAAAGGTTTTTCCTGTTCTTAGGTTCCTGTTATTTGTAATGAGCCTGAGAATTGTGCTTTAATCCATACAGGCCAAAATCAATGAGGAGATTATGGGGGGATGCCTACATAGGTGTAGAGATCTTTTCTTGGAGCTTTGACAGGAAAGAGATCAAAGCACATTCAGGTGTCTTATTCTTCTCACAAACAAATAGTTTAAATTATTATTCTATGGTTATTGGATGAATCAGTATTATATTTCCAACTAATGTCTTCACTCTTCTATAAATGAGGCTGATTAAATATTTAAAGGTACAGCACAGAGGTTCAGTTCCCTTCCTTACCACAATTTCCTTCCATATCACAATTTGCAAGCTTGAATAAACTACCAATGGTTAAGTTTTCAAAAGCATCCCATCAGAATAATTAAGACCCAGATGTAATAGTGCTTAGATTTTACTTTTCCTCATAACACCCAGGGTACTTAGGAGCCTAGCTGCTCATAGATGGTCTTTGGCTAATCTAGCGCAGGAATTTCACATGTAATCACCTAGTCCTATGCAAGTTACCGCTCTGTCAAAGTGACAAAAGCAAATGCGCTCCCGCAGCTCAGTGTTGCCACTCATAGTCCAGCATCTTTATTTCAATGACAGATGAAGGTTAACTTGAGCCAGTAAGTCCACAGTTGCATTTCACAGCTCGTGTTCAGCCTCTGCCATGTCTGCTACAGTACCAACACGGAACACTGGAGAGTTGGGGTGGCATTAATGTCAAGTTAAAACGTCTGTCTGCTTCAAAGCATAGATATCTTATGGAATGGTTGACTAAAAAATTTTGTCTGAGCGTAAGATTAAGACTCTATGTTGACAAAAGGATTGAAGAAATCATGCAAAAGGATTCCCAAAGAGTGGATGCTTAGAGAATATAACCACAGCTGCCAACATTAACCTATTGGTGGCGTTGTGTCAGATATACAATAAATGGAACTGTTGGTGTGTTCATGCCATTTTAAAAGATAAATGAAAATAGACAGAAAACTAAATATAAGGCAGAAAAATGTATATCCCAGTTCCTTAGGAGAAACAAATACAACCAATTACAGGTGTGTTATCCTTTTAAACAAAAATATGCCATTGGATTATTTACTTGTGCCAAGTTTAAGTATGTATTATATCATCCTTGTTTTGATGTAAGACACTTTCAGACTCCAAATTCATCCTAAAGGATGGCAAAACTCCTGCTGTATTTTAGTTGTACACAAGAAGTGCATTACATAATATACTGTACCTTGCATAAAACCAAGTGATCTTATTCAACTCAGATGAGATCTGCACCATGGAATGGATGCCAGCATACACCATTTTACACTTGCAGTTTGACTCCATTTTCACTCCTTTCATTTATCCGCTCATGCTAGTAATAGCTAAAATTTATGAGCATAAAATTAGAAAAAATAATCCAGAACAACACAGAGCACTAAGTCTGTGCTGCTAACAGCTGGGTGCACTGTACCACTGTTTTAAAGGTATCATTAAAAAAAGTCAAGACAGTTGTCATCAGGTAAATTCAGTTGTTGAAAAACAGTGAAACATCAGGACAGATTTTTAAATCCATTGGAGCAGAAGACAGAAATCAGAGATCCACAGATTGAGGAAGACATGGCCTGCAAATCCACAGACTTCTAAAATCTAAGTGTAAAACATTTAACAAATGTTAATGTCAGAAAAAACTCATTTAGTCTTCAAGACAAACAAAAATTTAACGCAACATTAACACTCGATTGAAGAACTGAGAGGAGTTACTGGTCACTGCAAATATTTTGCTTAATCATAGCTCCTCCTTTTCTTTACTTTCACATCACAACAGATCAATAAATCTTCCTAGGATGAAGCTTACTAAGCCTAAACCAGGATAAAAAAAGAAAGGATCATTATCAAGGTGTCCTGGTTTAGCTGGGGTAGAGTTAATTTTCTTCCTAGTAACTGCTGTGTTTCGGATTCAGTGTGAGAATAATGTTGATAACGTATTATTTTAGTTGTTGCTAAGTAATGCCTATATTAAGTCAAGGATTTTTTCATCTTCCCATAGAAGCTGAGAGGGAGCATAGAGAGGACAAGCTGGCCAAAGGAATATTCCACAACATAGATGTCCTGCTTAGTATATAAATGGGGGTTGGCCGGGGGGCAGGAATCTGAGATCACTAATCAGGACGGGCTGGGCAATCGATCATCAGGCGGTAAGCAACTGAATTGCATCGTTCATTTTGTATGTTCTTTTACCATTATTATTATTTTCTCTTCTGTTACTGTTCTATTAAACGGTCTTTATCTTAGCCGACGAGGGTATTTTGGGTTTTTTTTTCTCCCTATCCCACTGCAGAAGATGGGGAGTGAGTGAATGGTTGCGTCGTCCTAGTTGCCAACTGGGGTTAAACCACAACACAAGGACAGCAGCAACAAGAGTCATAGTACAAGCCATAGTAAGAATAAAGTTCTTAAAGAAAATTAATAATATTATTATTAAACATACTGGCAAAAGAATAAACAAAAATGCACCAAGAATCTCAGACCATCTTGGTTTTATGTTCTATGCAATGGTTTAGCTTCCACTGGAAGCATTTAATTGACTTTTGTTCCATAGATAAGAAAAAAATGCCAAATATTTCTAATGATAAAATTACTGAATATAGTAATATTCCATTGTATAACTAAACTGATATCAATATCATGGCATCCAGTTAGCATAACAACTATGTTGATGCCACAAGCACAAGCTGAAGCTTCTTTCTCTCTTTAATGAAAAGATTTCTTCTAACTTGGTTTTGGGCTAACAAATTAGTGTAACAGTAGTTTTGTGTAAACTTGGCCAGGTAAGAGAGACCAAAAAAAATAAATTTCTGTGTCATAAGTAGTCCTGATTTGAGCTCTGTGATCGATCACTACAAGGCAAAAGATTTCAAATAACATCTGTTGGAAAAAGAACTCAAGGGTGGAAGTGTAATGGTGATTTAATAGCAACTACATTTCAGCAGTGTGGTACTTTCCTCATGAGTTCACAGACATATATATGGTCTGAGTATTTTTACTGGTAGCTAGTTTTATGTTTGAAGATGCTATTAAGTGGGAAACTAGGGAGTTTTTGCACTTTGAGGGGGAGGGTGGTGCAGGTCTGTAACAACTGAACAAGAGAACTCTGAGCATGGTTTACATGAAGTCTGTGGAAGAAGGTTCTAGGGGAGTAAGGGCACCCCAACATTTATAGTGTATAATCACTTCAGCACAACCTCACTGATAATATTCTGTGACTAGTTTTGCAAGCCCTGGCAGAAACAAACAAGACAAGAAGCAAAAATGGTGATGAAAAAAAGGCAAGCCTGCTCCTGTCCAACTCCTAAGCGCTAGTGCACGGCTAACATCTGCAGAGCCCCTCTAAGGCTGCAGGTTGTTCAGCCAGAACCAAAATCCAGTTCACTGCTCATTGTGTATCTACGTGCATCTGTCAACTATGTACAGACAGGGTTATATACACTCTGCTGAGTGTGTGTGCAGCACTTGCAGACACATCCAGCCTTCCAGGCTTCTGCCACTACTGTGCTTTAAGAACAGACTTCACGCTTTCTGTTTTTTCTTTCCTTTTTTTTGGGGGGGGGAGGGGAATAAGTGGGGGCTTAAATGAAATACTAGCAAAGGTAAAATATTACCAAGTCTAGAATAGTGTCATTTAGAAATATTTCTTGTATGCAAGAGTAATTAGGCATTACTAGTAAATTAAAAGGAAATAATAATTACACATAGCAGCAGAGGACCTGGTAACTCCTTCACTAGGCATTGAGAGAAGCATGCTAATGAGCCATGCCTACAGTATGATATAAGCATACTGAATCTGATTGATCATATGTGTGACCATCTTGCGGAGGTAGTTTATCACTGTTGCATCGCTAAGTTCCCTCATAGAGCAGTGAAGACCAGGACAAAGATTTGGCAAAAAATATGATACTATTCTGTTTATACAACTGGTAAGTATGCCAGTGCTTGACTTGGGAGAGTTAGGATTAATGGGTGAACTAGGAAGAATATTTTGTATGCCTGTTCAGCAGGCAGAAAACAGTAACTATGTGGGCCATTGGTTCACATCTACCTAAGAACATTTTCCAGTGTACAGGTTTTCAATGCTACAGTGTACCCATGTCTAGAAGAATGGCAGTGATCACATTAAAGCAACGTGGATGGCAGTGTTTCAGAAGAACAGAGAGTTTAGGAAAACCTCCTGGTAAGACAGAAGCCTTGTCATAGTGCAAGGTCAAAGAAATAGAATTATAGGCAAATACTGTTCCTCTCCTCCAGTGCTGAAAACCCAAAAATATGCAGGAGATCTCCCCTGTTGCCTGTATGTGATGCCTCTTTCTGCTTCCACTGCCCCCTGCATCCACCATGAGCTGATTATTACCCCACAGAAGTCAGCTTTCAGGAAGGGCACACCATTTCACAAGAGCTTTTGAAGACAGGTGAGCTCACTGACAATGCACATTTTCATGCATCCTGAACATAACTAAGACCTGGCTTAAATTCTTTACAACAAACCTCAATTTCTGCATAGACTCCCCAAAACAAAGAGCTTACTTCCGTAATATAGTAAAGCAGTTTTGTGTTGAGTATTACTCTTCTTTGGGCAGTTATTTTGACTTATCTTAGAAAAGTTTATTGATTTTTGTTTGCCTCAAGAACAAGCTCAGTGAAAGACGAGAAACTAAATCTGTATAATGTTTATGTAAGACAGATGATAAGCAAAACCCTTATTTGTGACAAACAATAACTGCATCTGCAAGAAGTACTTGTGCAGGCACTTGCTCCACTTTTACTTGAAGAGCTACATCTGCATGCTGGACCTTTGGCATCATGAGCTTGTCTTACCTTGACACAAACTGCAAGAGTAACAAAAAGAAGTCTTGCAGCTATTATGCCTAGATTTACGTAAGAACAATGAGCAAACTTGTGTCTCATTATCTACCTAGCTATATCCAAACATGAAATAGAATAGATACAGCAATAATATTCACCCCAAATTCAACGAATTCTATAGGATTAAGGATGATTTTTTTTCAGAGCATGTTTTGATTGTCTTCTAAAATGATACTTAATACAGACGGAAATTTTAACAGTTGCATGATGTAAAGGATACCTAAGTGTTAACTTCTTAATTAGTATTTTAACTGGTAATAAATAATGGCAGTAAAAGGACGATTAAGTAACTATGTATTAATCAACAGGTAGAATTATACCTGCAAATAGCAACTAGAATTGCCTGGATTAAGTTCTAAAACCTACTTATAAAGCACAGAAGGTAGCACATCTACTAGTGAGCATTTCTTTTCAATAGAAGGTCTTTTGAACAGTGCAATTAGCTCATTAACATTTAAGTTTAGAACTGAAGTACAAGAGGTGATTGACATGGAACTCAAGAATTATACAATTCAGAAAGTCTTTTGTCATAAAAATAGCAACAGGGAGACAGATTCTGGAATCTGCTTAGAAGTCAGCAGGAAAGAAAAGGCTTTTTTTTAATTATGAAGCAAAGCATCAAATTATACATGCTAAAATTAAGAGGTTTGTTGTTGCTGTTTTTTTTTTCTTTTTTATTTAATATTGCCTTTCAGAGTACCACACGCATAATAATCACCAATGCACCTTCTTACCCATTCACAAATAGAGAATTTGGGGACAACAGTAACATTATCAAAAGTACATTTCTAACCCTTAAAGCATTTCAGAAGCTTAAACTCCTTCTTATAATCATGCAGAAGACAAGTGAGGTGCTTGACAAATATTCAATAGATAAGACGGTGTCACCTGAGACTATGGGGACAGACAGGTTCTTTTGGGGATCCTGGGCAGAATTGTGACAGCACTAAGTTGTAGTTACAATTAAAGCTTTATTTTTTTAACAGGATTTTATGATTGGTGTAGCATAGAATTTTATGACTAGAGTAGCACAGGAGTTTTTATAAGCAGAATCAGTGTAGCACAATTTTATAAGTAGAATAAAATTTTATAGCACAGCTTAGCTTATGGTTCCTAACCACCTGGACCCTCTGCAGGTCAGATCAAATCTTAACACTTGTCTTACCATATCAATGTAAAAATCATAATCTAGACTCAAAAACATGTAAAAGAATACAAGTCGCTCATTCAGTCCTCGGAGGAAGCAGATAATGGTGGAAGCATCTCTGACTACTGAGGCATCATGGAGTTTGCCATCCAGCAGCAGTTCCGGTCCAAGTCCCACTTAGGACTGTCGCAGATGGAGTGATACACTTCACTCGCAGAGAGAAGCAGCAATACATTTATTGATATAAAACAGGGATTTAACAAAGTTTGATAGTAAATGTGACTGTTCTAACAAGATTCGAGATGGCAAGGCACACTTGGTTATTTACTACATAGAGAACAGGGTCAGACAGAACTGTCAGGGACACCCTCCCATTGAGTTAAGGTTTCAGAAAGGACCTCCTTGCTTTCTAAACTCCTTCTCAGAGAGGAGTCTAGGTGTGGCTGGATCCAGTCCTAGTCCCAGACTTGGTAAACGTCTTTTGTCTAAAGGATTGTATGTGTGCAATCTGTCCTTTATATCACTTAGCTAAGATTTCAAAGTTTAGCATGCTATTAGTCACTCACCGAGGATCTGTTGTGGCAATGAATCTCTGAACATTGAGTAGTAACCTTGAGGGCATTCCTACTCAAGGGCAGGTCCTGGCTTGTAGCCCTCTGCCATTCAGGAGAGCTCAAAGGGCTCTTGGGCTGTTCACTATTTATGGAGGTAAGATGATTGACCTATAGCCGTATTTATGTATTGACCACAGAACTAGCATTGCTCAAGTTCGCCCTTGGTTATTGTGTTGTTATCTGCCTCCCAAAAACCACGTTGAGCCCCCGATGCCACCATCATGACTACATGCATCCCTTATGACCACCATGGGTGGTTATCACTTGGGTAGGGTTACAGAAGATAAAGATCAGGTGGCAGCTGGAGATGGGGGGAGCACACCGTCACAAGAACTTAGAGCTACTTGATTTTATAGACAGTGCTCTGTGTGTTATACACGTCCCTGTTCTGTGATGGGGTCATCACCACCTGGTTGGCTGGGTGCCTGCGGCCTTCAGGGTTGGTAAGGAGAGAAGTCAGCCTCACACCCAGGAACCTTGAGGCTGACAGGGAGGGGAAGAAGAAATCTGCCTGGTGCGGAGGACCTTCAGGGCCTGATGAGGAGGGGAAACAGGACTGATATGTGACCCCCTCAGTCACAGAGAATGGCCGTTTGCCTTATAAAATGGTGTTAATTATGCCAACCATGTTACCAGGGGTCAGGAACAAGGTTACCAGTCACACTTGGATGTCCAAGTGTTACAATCAGTGGAAAAAATCTTTTGTCTTGAAACAAAATTAAGACTTCATCTCCAAAGAAAAATCTCTTATAGCCAATTTAGTGTCAGGTTGCACTCTTACAGTGGTACAATGAATCTTGAACTCTTTGCAACTAGTTGCATAATTTTGACTGAAATAATGACAGATATCCCCACTCTGACTAATCTGTGGTCCAAGAAGGTAGTATAAAGCCCTGAGGCTTTGGAGAGCATCTTGGGTAACCCATGTTTTGGGCTGTCCCCATTTTGTCTTATTCTCTGGTTGAAAGGAAATGCCTTTCCAAATCTTCTGTTGCCACCTGCAACCAGGCTAGTACAAGCCACTTGTGGGTGTCCTAAAAATTCTTCAGAACCCAAGCTGGTGGAGGATGGACTTGGAAGAATTTTATTCGTCCACACCTGAAACATGGATTTGTCACTTACAGTGTTCAGTATAAACAAGACTGATAAAGTTTAACAAAAGAGAGACATAGAAGATAAAACAGTACATTAACTGCAAAACAAATCTATGTTAAGAGGTCAAAATTACTAACAGAGAAAAAAAATGAGAACTACAGAAAAATAACAAAACAAAGTACTAAAATTATCCATAATGATAATAAGGATCCTTGCGAGTTGCTCCAGTGCTTTGGTGATTTTGAAGTTAGATAATTGGCCTAATTAAAATACAGTTAAAACAGAAGAAGAGCAGCAGCACTGCCTTCTTCTGTCCTGCTAGTATCATTTCTAATTAAGTATGACCAAGGCTGATGTGGCTTATGTAAAGTCTGTAGCTATCTGTATGAATTAGGCATGTGTAAGCAAAAATACCAGATTGGGCTCTTCTCAGGGGACCTAAATGGGGGAACATCTAGCTTGGGGGTGGTAAGTAGCAAAAGATGGGAACCCAGCTGCTCAGCCTTTCAAAGACAGCAGATGGCCTTTTACAAAAGCACAACTTTGTGTACTTAGAGAAAATTTTTGGTAAGAGCTTAGTCACCAAACAGGTTAGGAAATTATGTGGAATTTTCTCTTGGGCTTTAAAAATGTAACCCGTTTTGCATGCATGTAAGCATTAGACTTTACATGATTGTGTTAGCTTTAAAAAACAAAATTTTAAAAAATTCTTTCTACTGTGTTAAGAAAAAATTGTTTTTGAGAACAGAATGTTTCTGGAGTTCTTTTCCCACTTCATAGGTTAACTATGAAGCCTATGGGGTGGACAGTCCTTTATTATGATTTTTAAACATTGCTTGCTTACACACTTGGGTAACTTAAACAGTTTGAAAGAACCTAGATTCTGTGTGAGTACAGGCTTGGCTATATAGAGATCATCAACACCTTTCATCTACCAAGAGTTCTCTCCCTTAGGATGCTTGAAGTGTAACATAAGACAGAGCATAGAAGGCAAAAGAAACTGAAGAAGGGTCCCTCTTCTTCTGTTCACAGTAATCATCCCACTTCTCTTTCCTTTATCAGTAAATTCTTTCTGTCAGCATGAATGAATGCACTCAGGCATGGGAGAAATATGTTTTTATTGTATTTGTTATGAATATACAAGATTTCTGGCATGATATGACTTTTGAGAGACATGCAATAAATACAAATGAAGATGACTACTTAAGCTGAAAAGACATTTGCAGATGCTGAATACAAGTCACTTTCAGCATTGTAATATTTAGTCCATGAATGAAGATCTGAAGCCCTTCTGGGCACAGGAAAGACTGGGATCTCTATATCGTAAAATTTCAATTTTAAATAACATAAATACAACCTAATTTTGCAGGGGTCTGTGCATATGTCCAGATGCACTCTCAAGAAATGAGGTCTAGTTGCCACTTCCACTTGCTGCTGCTTTGGCAGCATTGACATGGACTAAAATGTAAAACTGAGGAAAGAGATTTAGTCTCAAGTCCTGTAGTACAAATTCCTTGTAGCAATCCAAGTAATATACATAATAAGCTAAAAGAAGACTGTGACACATGCAATTACAGCAGATGAGACCAGGGACTTTAGCAGAGGATCAGAGTGCCCCAGGGTATTGAGTATAAAGAAGTCTGTCTATTAAATGGTTCATGCTTTGCTATGAAAATGTGTAATTGTCCAGACATTTTAATTTGACTGTGCTATGCTAAAACCTTGACTTTCTTTGGAGAAGCATGTGGTTTTCTTTAAGGCAGTAAGTGCTGAGATTATGTGCTGGATAAATGTTATGGAATATATTTTGTGGGTGAGGAAAGGAGGAGCAGCTCCTTTTCTGTTTGCACATATTTCTATCATCATTTTCTTCTTTTCTTGGAAATAGAGAACTCAAAACTGACAGCAGCAGGAAGGTGGTTGTTTGGTGTTTTTTTATTTCTTTATCCTTCCCGTAGAGTTGCTGAATATTTGCTTGTCAACATTGGTGGTGAAATGCATTGTTCAAAAACAATGCAGAAAGAAAAATATATCTTAAAGCAAGAACCAGAACTTAAAGAAAATTTTTAAAAGTTGTTGCAGCATAGTGTTTCCCAGTGCAGTAGTACTCACAGTCTCAGCACACACTATATGCAGTTTCACTTAAGAAAAAACTGCTTTCATTTCTTGATGGGTTCATAAGATAATTGTGTTTACTGTAGCAAAAAAATAAATGGAGGAAATGGTTAAATTTAGTCTTAACATAAGGAAAATATGCCTAGGAGAGGTTGTAACATAATCTATTCCTCAAGGGAATTAGAGAAATCCTATTTGTAACAGAAGTCTAAAACCGGAGTAGGCAAACATGAAAAGAACTTAAGGCCAAAGGCTCTGCCACCACCTAAGTGTATATTTCAGTATTTCAAGGGTTGGGTGGAATGAAACAGCGCTTGAGGTATATTTGAGGAGTGTGCACAAAAGCAAACCGATGATTTTTTCTTCCACAAAATGATCAGAAGCTCTCACACAGGACATACATACTTTAATAGTACAGTATTTGAATATCCCACTGATCTAATAGACTTGCTAAAAAATGTTAAGTCTGCATGTAAGTTTTATGTGAGATTGAGGCTTATATTATTATGTTTAGAGCTGATCCTAAGAAGAGATTGGAATAGAATAAGAACAGTACCCTATAGAATTTTAGGATTGTCCATGTCACCCCCAGAAGAACACAGATACCAGACCTAAGCAAATACTTCAGAAATTTCCATAATATCTGGTTCACTCCAGTTCAGAGAAAAATAGAAATTATTTGAAGTGTTCCTGCAAAGTTCATCCCACACCTATTTACATGACAGAGATAACAATGATCAGATTTCCATTAGATCAGAACTATGGCTTAATTAAATATTAACTTAATATTTCCTGAATTTAAAAGTATTTCTATTATAAAAATGTGTGTAACTTCTGTCTAACACTCTCCCATTAGTCTAAAAGGGATCTACAAGTGATATATATTCCCTTGAGCTCGTGTGGATTTGAAGCTGTCTGAAGCAAATTGGAGTGGCAAAAACCATTAGAGCACCCGTCAACCATACCGGAGGGCTGGAATTTCAGATGATACAAAAAGATCACAGACACTCTCTGTCATTCTGGAAAAAAAGCAGTGAATGGCCCCAAAATATACAGAACTGTTACTTGAAGATAGCAAAACGTACTAGCTAGGTCAAAGCACATAGGACATTTTTAAATGAACCCACTTTGAGGTATCATAGTAAGGGGGTGGGAGGTGGTGAATAGTGTGAGAAAATGTGTGTTTCTTTGAGTAATACAGTTATATCTGTAAAATGGTAAGTCCAATTCAGAGTAGGAAAATAGCTAGCAGGCTGAAGCTGATGGGGATTTGGGAGGTGTTTTGTTCAGATGTTTTCCAGCTGTTTTGTGCCGGCAGAGCAGCAGAGAACACCTGGAAGGGATTTTGGAACTTCTGTTCTTATGCTTTCGATTTAAAGTTAGCATTTGCTGAATGTTTGTTACACAGGTCTACAGTGAGTAGGTGTTCCAACTAACTTGCTTATTTCGTGATTTGTTTTCCTGCTTATCCCTGTACTTTGATGATAGTCACCCCTCTTTGCCCCTGACAAGTTCAAATGATTTAAATGATCTCAGGATCCGCAGTGCCTTTAAAAGTGCATAGCAGAGTCTCAGATCACTTTTGCTTAGCAGAAGTGTCTCTCTTCCATCCTACTGAGCTTAATTAATACAGAATGAAAAAAACTTCCAACTGAACAACAGTCTAAGAACCTAAAGGATTAATAGAACAAACCTTTAGAAACAGAGAAAACAAAAAATTTAAAGGACCTATGAAAGTCAGTTTTATGCTGCAAGAGTACAGCTACAGATTACAGCAATATGTATTTAGCTTTTTCTAAGGAAAAAGAAAGGTGAGCAAAGAGCTCGTATGAAGCCATTCCTGTATTTGCTGATTACATGTCTGTGCCACTAAAGCAATATTAATTGTGTAAAAGCATTTAATCATTGCCTTTTATTCTCAGCAGGCTGGAAGCAGAGCTGTTATTTCTTTCTTTCATGCATTGGATTTGTATGAAATCTTTCAAGCTGTTTTCTCAGTGCAATAGCCTCTTAACTGTGACTTCATATGGGCTGAAATCTAACACTGTATTCACATAAAAAGCTTTGGGCACAGTTACTTTTAAATCCAATTGCACGAGAGTTGCACAAGAGTCCCTGGCATATAAACTAGAAACGTGGATTTCCCCAGCTGGGAATCTGAACGAATGTCATGCATAGGAACGTACCAAACCATGGAAAAGTGAGCAGAGGATTATCGCAGAGAAGTTCTCTTGCTTAGCAAGCTGAAGTAAGTTTATCATAAGTCCCCTGGCCTGTGCAATCAATAGGAAGAGCAAGTAACTACATAAAATAAATGTGTAGCTAGCTATGCACTGATTTTGCAGAATGTTTAAGTACAGCAATGGCACTTTGAGTAAAATAAAGCAGCAACGTCAGAGCTAGCAACATTATGAAAAATATTTGCTATTGTTGCCAAAATTGCTTAAAGTTTTAAGCTTTTTAAAGATAAAGAAGCTCATATTGACCAAACTTCCAAATATGTATTAGGGGATGTATGTTGTAATCCTATTAGGTCAAATGTTATTATTGATGTTATTTGTTATTATTCCTATTACAGCAATTCCTGAGAAACCTGTCAAAAGTGAGGTGACACTGTTCAAACATATAGAATGACATGACCTTGCCCTGAGACCTTTCACAATCTAATTTAAGTCAAGGCCCAACAAATGGATGCAACCACTAAGAAAGGAAGGTGAAAGCAACAATAGGAATGCTACTGAACAGCCATCATACAATATTTGGATTAGCTTTTTTCCTGTAAGCAAGGTTATGTTTTTGTAGGACACTATTTTCTGTGGTTTTACGATGATATTCGATTATCTGTGACTTGTCTGCGCTGACTATAGCATACATTTTCTTAATCTCTGTGGTAACTTCTGTTTTTATTTTACCTGTGACAACATTTGAGAAGCTGCCACACAGGAAGAAAAACAGTGGTATTTGATGTCATAAATCTAAAATAGTTTTAGGGAAAAAGGATTTACCCAAGAAAAGTGGAGTTTTGTTTGTTTACACAGTAGACATTCATAAGAAGTATTAAGATTGGCATGAAGGAATTCTGAATGGAAGTGTGTGCATGTAAGCATGAGAAGGAAAGCAGAACAAAGGCTTAAAAGAATGGTTGCATAATAAGGGACACTGTCCCCAGGACACTGTTTTCATCAGCTAAATAAATGGAGGAACGTGTTCTTGATGTCAGAAGCAAAAAGCCTTCAGTCTGAAGAGTAGGTGACTCCTCAGCAAAAGAGCCAGTGCCATGGCACTGGTGGGGTACCAGCGCATCACGTACACCGCTCCTTTCCTTGTTCACCTGCCAGGAGAACAGACAAGAGAGATGTGTTTCACACATATGCCAAAACAGGAAAAACAGGCAACAGGTAGTGACATGGTTTAAGATTTGTGGCAGCTCAAGTAAGCACGATCTGAAGCAAAGATCTACCCCAAAATAGCTGACAGCTCCTGGAGAAGAAAGATCTGTCCAAAGACTCGTTTGTCATCAGCAGTTGAGAGGAGCTCCAGAAATGCAGAGAGGACTTGACAGACGGCGCACGTTGTCTTCTGTGTTGTGCATAAATGACTTTGGTGAGACCCCTTGGACACACGCACACTGCTGCTTGCGAGTATGTGAGTAAGAGAGCGTGAAACCAGAAATCAACTTGCTTTAAAACCTTGAAAATAAATGCATTTTTCCAATCCATAAGATCTTGCATTGAACTTTATTATGCTAATACCACTGCAAAGCAGTTGTCAATATAGTAACAAAAATCAACACCAACAAAACAGTCAAAGTACTTGATGCGTGCTCTGGCAGCTGAAAACTGTATAATAATAGAAACATACTTTTGTAGTAGCCCTCAAAGAAAAAGCTGGTTACCAAGTGGGTTTCAAGGGGAACCTCTTCTAGTGAAGACAGCTGTAGAAAATTTTAATATGGAGCTTTCCACACCTTTAAACTGCCCCAGGTATTACTGAACAAGTGTATTGCCTTATTTTCAGTGATATGTCAGGGGAAAACAGATCACTTTATAATATCTACTGTGAATTGCCCACGCATATGAAACTGTATAGCACATGGACTGCGACAAGCAGTTTGTTCAAAAGAGTCTGAAAAAATAAAATATATTGTTAGGTGGTTTCTAACTGAGAAAAAAAATAGAAAACAGCCAAGTACTGCTAATGCTGTTGGACCTGTTAAAGCTGCAGAACTACTGCACTTTCCCTTGACCTTGCAGCCCTGCAGCCCAGGGCACGCAGTATTGCTGTATCTCATAAGAGGCCACTGTCTTTGTGCTAGCTTTAGACTGCCTCGGGATTGAGGGCTGTCAGGCTTGCTTGGTCTGATCTCATACTGGCTTGTCTGATGTCTGTTTTAGCTTGTTTGGCATGTAAAAACAATTTTTTTCTAATGACCAGGTGGCTATATCTAGTTTGTTTTACATTTGCTTATCTTTGTAGTGTATAACCATATTTTCTCTACGCAACATAGTAACAAGTAGTTATTCTACACAGAATGAAATATTTATGTCCCTAGCTTAATGATGTACTGTAAAGGAACACAGGCCTCGTATGATAGCAGAGACCTTGAAAGTGGGGACACAAGGCGCAGTGTAGAAGAGTATAGACAAGAGATGACAAGGGAAAGGACATGAGATGACAGTGAAGGTCCCAGGGCTATAAACAACTCACCCGTGGTCAGGTAAAGAAATGCAAATCTTAGAGCAGAAAAAGGGGGATACTCAGGAGTGCAAGTACACCAGTTTAAAGTGTATTGTCATTCTTCCCTGTAATAAAATCCTTTCTTGTATTTTCTTTTCCTGTAATAATTAGATCTAGAATAATAACAATTTTTCACTATAATGCTAAGTTTTTAATTACTCTGCCAATAATTTCTTGGCTTTATATGTTCTTGGCTTTATGTGTAAGATGCATTTACTTTTTGCCAATGACGAGACTTTGAGCAAAACACCACCTTCAGGGAAAAAACAAGTTTGCTGTGTGTTTGTTCTCATTTAGCATAGCGCATGGACTAATATCAGTGAAAACACCATCACCCTAAAACCTAGGACATAAAAAAATGTTCACTTTATAGTGCCCACTTCCCTGTAAATGAAATTTCTTAATTTAATTTCTACTCTGGATTAGGGAATTTAATTTCTTGGCTATCTACATATAAAAAAACCTAAAGATACTGGCCAAGGTTAAGTCCATAATAATTCCTTTAAGCTATCTATCTACTTGATTGGAACAACACTGGATTTAGATTGACACAACAAAGATCAGAGTCTGTCTCAATAACTTAGCATTTCCAGTTGAATAATGGTATCAGTGATAGCGAAAGGGCAAAGGGCCCAGGTTACATAGAATATATTTCAGATCTGTTGGTATGGATTAGCAAGGATGGGATTGTGACTGGAGGGTTTAGTACTTCCTCAGTACAGCACAGAACTGTCTGCCAGTCCTCAGCTGACATCCTCTAAATATAGGGAGTGAAAGAGCATAGCTTGAAGTAAATCCTGTTCAAGAACTATTAATTCTCCCATCTGATGTTTAAATAAATGTAATATTCTAGTTCAACTGCATGCATAGATTTTGCCAGTCTACTGACCTACAGAGCTTTGAAACAGAAAGAAGGTTTCTACAAAATTTATCTGACATAGGAGTCTACATTTTCTTTCACTAAAAAGAATCTTTTTCAATGTATGTTATTTGGGATACCCTGAGTCTCCAGCTTCTGACAATGCCTACAGCCACAAAGGGGTAAATACAGCAGTTTACTAAAAATCAAAGATTTATTTTAATTCAAATAAAAGACAAATTTATGAGAATTAACTGTTGTCTATTTTAGTGGCATCCGTTATAGTATGAAATATATAACAATAGCAGCTTTATTCCAATCTGTCTACTGGCAGTGCCGGCTTCTGATAGTAAGAGCTGTATCTGTCACTCAACACATGGAGTCAAAGTGGCTGTTCTGGTCTCTGGACAGCTGCTTTTGCTGGCAGGATTGTTCTGGCTCTCATATTTATCCCTTTTTTTTTGAGTGCTAAGTAAGCAGAACGACAGACAAGAGCAAGTAAGTCACATTATGTGCAAAATATGCTTGGGTATTGTTTGGGCAGATATTCCTCCATGGACTATGGGTGTCCCTCTTTAAATACACATTTCTTCCTCAGAGAATGCACACCTGGCAGCTTCAGTAGATGTCTTTTAAACTTCATGGGGAGGACTTTCTTCTTGTTGATATTTTGGCTTGGTTTTGTGGGGTTTTTTTCCATCCTAATGGATTCTGGTGAAGCAGCAATTGCAGACTCCTACAACCTTCCAGGGGCCTGTGAAAACTAAAACAATAATCCCACTTCTTTAATGATTTCTGCAAGTGACGTAGCCTCCCTATGAGACTTCACAGACTTAAGGTTTGTGTTTTGTTTGAGGTTTGGTTTGTTTTTTTTTTTTCCCAAAAAGGATATTATTTAACATATTTTGTTTCAGTTTGCGTGTTAAATCTAAGTAGCATCTTAGCTGCGTGAGATAGCTATTAGCAGTCACATAGGTACCACCTCTACCTCTGACAGATCAGATCTCGGACATGAGACTATGGCAATATAAGTTATTTAAATTTTTAAAGCAATCTTTTTTGACCCAATGTAATTTTCTATGATGCTGGTCAACTCTAAATCAATTCCTTTCACACCTGTACCTGTCACCCAGTTACTTGAAAAACTACCTTGAAACTCTTCTCTTCTTAGATCTGATATTTATTAACGAAACCTTATCTTTATTAAGCTTTTAGTCAAGTCTAATATCTTAACATGAAAAACATGAACAAAAATGTCAAAAATATCAGCTGCAATATATGAACATACTAGGGAATTTGGTAAGGATGTATTGAGCATGAATGAATAATAAGCAGACTCAATTTCAGCCCTTTTCATTTGCACCGAGTAAGTGGGTGCTAGAAATATGATAAAAGAAAAATGAGGTGATTGAAATCTATCCCTTAATCAAAAATAACCCAAAAAATAAGTAAAATATAAAATATTTGATATACTTTGATATAGACAGTTAAATATTGTATAAATAATTTAAGTGTCCTGGTTTCATTGCTAATCTACCACCATCACATAATAATATGCACTAAAGAAAAAACATAGTGTAAAACAAAACTGTAAGAGCACAATGCTAGGTTTTCAGTCTGGGAAACTTTCAATGAAATATTTTAGGTACAGAAGGGTTGTCTCTGAGTGTTTCTGTACTTTCCAGCTACACACAGAATGTTTCATTGCAGACATCAGAAAAAAGCCTAGCAGAAACAAATATATAACATACTTTCCGTTCTTACTTTCAAAGGCTTTACACCTACCTACCAAGTCCCATACACTTGCCACACCTGGAACTGAAAATATTTCAACATATCCTCAAACCTATAAACAATTATTTCAGACGGCGTCTGCTTTAAAAAAAAGAAAAACCTACTGCGGGGAATAAAGAAATGTGAACACAAGAGAGTGAACTGAGAAAAGGAAGAAAAAAATCAGAATGAACAGAAAAACAGATAATATTCTGTGTTCATAAAAACTAAAGTTTTTAACCTCCTTAGTAAGTGACAATAGGGTGTACCTGGAATTAATGTCTTGTCTGAAGACTTCCACAAAAAAACGTATTTCACAAGGTGCACTCTACCTGCAGCTCGGTGTCCTCTAGATGCATCCCACACCCACAAACTCGGAGCGCTGACAGCCTGATTGCTTCCTTCCAGCTCAGAGCAGCACTCCATCTCTGCACGCTGCTTACTGCTACGCCCCAGCACTGGCAGCGAAACCCCTGACCCTTCTTGTTGATATTTCTTGCGAAGGGCAAGGGTAGCATGTCTTACTGGGGCCAGCTACTTTCTTGGGGGAACGAGAAGGTTGATTGGGTCAATGTAGCCCTGAGCCTGTGAGAATTCCAGAACATCATCTCTCAGCCAGCTCGGAAGTGGCAATTTCATTAAAATATTTTAGGGAACCCAGCCCAAGTTTTTCCTCCCCTTCTACAGATGCTGTAAGATTACCAGTGAGAACTGGCTGAGAAAGAGCAGATTCAGAAACCAAGAGGAGACTAGGATTTTAGTCCATCAGGGTTGTTACCCTGCATCTGCAATGCATACATGCAAGAGGAAATGGGCTACATGTCATAGAAAAGGAGGAACAGGGGGTCCACAAGTCCTCCAATTTTCCTTCTCAGGAAACTAATGTTGATATATTTAGTCACAGAAAACTAGGTGAGGAAAACCCCTTACATGTGTTGAAGTCCTAATCTGAACTGCAAGCCAGCTGTTCGCTGCACTGCCCACAGCTACGTTTATTCCAGGGCTTTGTTGTACCAAGTCTTCCGGAGCCAATTAAACTTGACATTTTGCACACTCTCTAATTAAAATGCAAATGAAGGGTTGAATTATGTAAAAAAACAGATTATGCAGGTTAATTAAGAGGAAAACATACCTAGACCCCAAGTTTACTGTTAAGTGGATTTTAAACATAACCTGCTGACACAGCTGAATATGGAGTCTGGACACAGTATGGTGCTTTACTGGAAAGGCCCTTTATCTGGAGGAAATGTTGGGCAATCCCCAAGGGAGTACTTTTATAGTTCTATATCTGCATTCACAAATTTGAGATAAATTAGTGAAGAAGTATTTTTCATTCCTGCCTTTAAAATTCTGCCTTATTCTTCTGACACACACAATACTATGGCTCAGACTGGCTGTCCACAAGTTTGTCCTGGAATAATACATTTATAGTAATTGTACTGCTTGTAGCTTCAGTGTGTCCATCCCTTCCGTAATTTTCAATACTAATAATCAGAGCTGAGTTACTGGACTTGAGAGGCTCGTCTGCTCCTCAGAGCATGTACCTGATCTCTCCTCCTTGAGAGAAAATGAGAAAAAAAACAGCCAAAAAGAAAGCAGGTACAGCAGAAAGGCCTTACCTGTACATATACACTGGTGGGAAAGAAGAGATGATGTGAAGGTGTGTGTTCAAAACTTGGAGAGGAACAAAAATAAAATGCATGTGAAACAGAGCTTTGCCAGCCTTTTTCCAAGGTAGTATTTCCCTGTCTTTGAAGTAATTGATTTATAAACACTGTGTCGTGTTTAATTTTTAAATGTACATTTGGAATTATAATGATGTTCCTGATGCGCTTTTAGTAAGCAAATGCAATTAGGCCTTTTAAAAATGAGTTACAATAAAACCAGCCTTCCAGAATTCATATAAATGTACTTCCACTTTCCATTTTCTGGGTATAAAAAGAAGATAAGCTTAAAAAGGATTAGTCAAGGCAGGGAAAAGAGAGCAGTCTACAGGGAACTTTGAGAAAGGAGTTCAGGATTGCAGGAGGAAAGATCTGAGAAAATGTTCCAACCCTCCACTCTGTGTGAATGTTGGCTTTAATTGCAGAAACTCCATTCATAGACTGTCAGATGAAGAGTCATTTCATGTGTTTTATGCATTATATAAAAAGAGGAGAAATAAGCTCATTGTTAAAATATCTGATTTAGAACTTGATTCCTAGTTTTACTGCAGATTTCCTGCAGAAGATGGACAACCAATTCCAACCCAGATTTTTAAAGCCAGTTAACACACAGCTGTATTAATGCACAGACAGGTGCTTTTGAAAACACAAAGGCACCATCTGCATCTTTAGGTTGCTAAATGCTTGAAAATCTGGCTCGCTATTTCACTGAGCTGCAGAACCATCTGTAAAATAGGAAATAATCAGGTTCCCTTTTTCCTAGCTTTTGTCCATTTAGATCTGTTCTTTCATTAGGCCTGCCTTCTCAGTATGTATATGTCTCTACTATGAGAGATGTTTTATTTTAGTTGGGGCATCTAGTCACTACAGAGAAAAAAATATATGCACTGAGCAAAAATTACTATTACCACACCCCATCGCACTAATATATTGTATAAGTAATTCAAAAGCACTGCCAAATGAAGCTTCTTGTATAACAAAAAAATAAAGAGAATAATATGAATCTAATACTTGTTATTGGAATCGCTGCTTCAGCCCAAACTTGGAAAACAAGCAGAAAATGAGTCTGGCGTGGGAGGATATGGCCATAATTAATAGCAATTAGTTTTATCTTCTACACTACTTAGACAAGTACTTCAGTTCTTATTGAGCAAATAACTCCATTAACAAGGGAACAGGAAGAGTTCTTAAAAATGGGGACAGTTATTTTCTAGCTTCGCAGCTGTTTACTTTAATAAGTGGGATTTAACTTTTAATGACTTCTACTACTCTTCCCCAATAGTGAGAACCTAGACCAACACACTGGCATTTTTCTTTAGATTTCAAAATTACATTCTCAACTAACATATAGTTTCCATGTCTATCTAAATCCTCTTTAGTGTGTTCGGGCTAAAAATTTAAGAAACAGTATGAGGGAATCTCCATGTGCATTGATTTTCTGGAATAATAAACAACATGAAATATATAGGACAACCCATCTGAACAGTGGGGAAATTGAAAGCCCATACTCCTTGAGAAAATTCTGCTGATAAAATTCAGAAGGTGGTGTATTTTGTAACTTGAATTATTTTGCATCTGATAATTGTTGCTGGTACGTTATTTAACCACTTGTGTTTAGGGGCAGGGAGGGTATGAAAAAGAAGAGTAAGGGCTACCAGCAAGATAATACCTGAACATATACCTGAACCAGCAAGATAATGGCTGAACAAATACCTGAACCTGAACCATACCTGAACAAAATAATAGGATGGTTGAAATTTACAAGAAAATGTTTTTTCCCAGATCTTTGGAGATGAGAAAAGTACATGCTCAAAAGGATAATAAAGGTGACTGATGTATTAACAAAGCCCTTTATAGCAGAACCTATAGCATAATCCAACTTGAATGGAGACGCATTACCTGTCATTTCTACACTAAGGTGAATGTAAATACTAGGTGAGGAAAAGAACTACTTAAGCTAACGAACACGTTGGATACAAAAATAAATGTGTAAAGTGCTCCTCAATTTAGGGCATTTATAGTTGTGAGAGGAGTCATGTTCCAGAATGCCATGTTAGTAGATTTCAGGATAGCCTTTGAGTGACTTTAAACTGGGATGACACTTATCTCCATCAGCAGAAAACTGGATTCAGCGATCCACAAAGCCACTCCACTCCTGGGCCCTGTGTGCTGTGGTATCTTAGACTCCATAACGCATTCTGGCTAAATCTTGAAGAACCCTCAATAAGGGTCAGAAAATTGCAGTAGGAAATCATTTTACATTTCCTATTTTTGCTTAGATCTGTATTTTTCTTACACTATGTAATGTGAAAAACAATTGGCTTTGGAAATTATTTTGCAAAGTCTGTTCCCATTTGTTTCAGTTATTACATGTCACTAGATGATAAACTAGAGCTCCTGGAGGTTTGGAGCAGAAGCAGCAAAGCAGAATTTTTAGCTGAACTTCAGCTGGCAGAATTCATCCAAAATCTGAAGTTACCAAACATACCAAGCAGATCACCACTGGACACATACGTAAATTCGAGCAGTGTGCTTAACCTCACAGGTAAGTCACTGGGCAATTCAGCAATACGAACTGCAAAACCTCTACTTCTAGCAACCAGCTTTCTCAATAGGCTGGGCTTTCTGACCATCCATGAGTAACTCGGTGAGTAGTGCAGGAGCAAAAGCAGAGATCTGCAAGTTTTCTCGTAATGTAATGACATGAATTCTCGAGTAGAGTACAATTCTCCTCTGCTCGTGCTGCCAGGGAAATGGTGGCATGAATTCTGTTGGTGAAAACCCAGCAGTGAAGCACTACCCTGTGCAGTGTGAGACACTCTTTATCAAACACCACCACATTCTGTTGGAGAAACATTTCATCTTCTCAGATTTCAAAACATTTTCTGGTGTTAGAGGGCATAATTTTGCTATTATATCCAAACGTGTTTTGGAAACAGGAAGTTGGTTTTCCCTGTTTTATTGCTTGTTTGCTTATTTATTTATTTATTTCAAAGAAAAAAAAGATGTGGCTATTTTCTCAGGAAAAAGAAAGGACTTTGATAAGTTTCTTCATGAGAGACTTGCCAGTAGATATGAACTTCATTAATTTGAGCAAGAAATTGTGTCTAGTTTGATGACGGGGGAATAATCCCCTACATCTGTGGATCACAGCTGAGGAGAGCACAAACACCATTATAACACTAGGATTTCTTATAACCATACTGCTTCCCAGCACCCAATTTCTGGATTTCAGATTTCGCCATTCCCAGTTAACTCCTCTCCCAGCTTCTCAGAAAGTGCACTGCTGGCAAGTATTACCTATTCATGTTCTAGTTCTCTCCATGTCTGATGTGGTAGCATTAGACAGATGCAACAGTTCTGAGAAGGTGATGAAAATAAAAATAAAGTCCTGGCATCTTGCTTCCACCAGTGTGAAAAAAACCTCACTGCAGTGTGGGAATGCCATATAAACTGCCTTAGAGATATCAATTCTTACCAGTGGAAGTTCAAAAACATTTAAAACTCAAATAAATTCAGTGCCTGGAGAGCAGAAATGTTGCTGAAAGCCAGACACTAAATTTTAGGAAAAGCCATGTGAGAATGAGATCTGGTCCACAAGTTCTTATTAAAGAGACATAAAGTGAAAAGGCAATATCATCTGCTTTGAACAGGCAATTCCTTTACACTAGTGATTCCTTCATATTAATTTTCAGTTATATATATATTTGATTATATATATATAAAATCAAAGAAAATTCATAGCTCATATTTGTGGAGATTAATATTTAGTATCCCATGAGAGTTCAGGGCATTGACATTTTACTCCAGTCATTACTAGTGACGTCAGACATACTAAGAAACTATCTGTCCTCTGGAAAATTTTCTGTGGCTTTATTATTACTCTGGTTACAGCTGAAGTAGCATGGCTTCTGACTACAAACAACAAGATGATAACTGCATTAGTAAGTCCCTTCAGAGCCAACCCAGGGCCTGACACTGTGCTGCAATTACACATAAATGATGTCACCATTCTTCAGAAGTTTCTCTTCATCCTGCTAATGTTCTTCCCAAGCATTACCAAATATTATGTTTGCTTTGTCAAAAGCATGAAAAAGAAGATTTAACAGAAGGGAACAAGAATCTATGTGATTAAATTTGGTACAAGAAGGGAAATGGCTTTTGTCCCAGTAACAATCCTCCTTGCAGCAGGGATTCTCAGGTCTGTGGAAATCTCTTTGGCCTGGAATTTTAACAGTCATTGAGTGACTTGTGTCCTCAGTGTCCACAGATATTCACTGGCTGTTAGCACTTTAATAAAATTGCCAGCTTCAAAGGCCTGGTTTATTTCTCAGCTTTCTGCAGTCTGACAGCAGCGATGACATACTCCATGCAATTAACTCCAAGACCAAATATGAGTATATAATGTGCACAGAAATACTGTACTAAAAGAACAGCAAAAGAAATATCAGAATTAAGATTACACGTTCAAGATTTTACACAAGCTTCCCTCCTTCCCTGACACATGGATTATTGATACAGTTAGGACTCCATCAGTATGTGAGGAACTCTGAGCTAATGAATAATGGGTTCCATTTTGCTTCTGTCATAGGACCCTGCCATATTCAGGGCACAATAGGCTTCCATGATTAATTGAGTTTGCTCAGTGAAGAAGATTGTTTTCTGTAAGTTCTTGGCATATGCAGCTCTTTACATCTTCCTTTCCTTGCAAGTACTCAAGTCTGAGAACATACAGCTCTTTGCCATAGTTTTGTTTTTCATGTGAGCAAATATAGAAGCATCTCTAATTTTTTAAACAAGGAAATTGAAACTAAAAATTGCAAGGAAAAGGCTTACTTTAGGAAAAAAAACAAATGAACAAACAAACAAAAATGTATCAAAGTGAAAGGAAGTTCAAAGCCACATTGAGAAGGAGAGAAGTTTGTGTTGGAGAAGGTGCCTAATATCTTATGTATGCATCCATAGATAATGTTCAGTGACAATGGAATCAACTCTGAGAAGAACTTGGATCAGACTGTGTGGGTCCCTGCAATGAAAAGAGTCAGAAATTTGTATTGCCTCTAACACAGTTTTAGATCAAGCATACTTTTGTGTACCTTGATGTAGCAGCTATGTGTCTTCAATGCTGACATTGCTGCATGACTGGAGAACATCAGCAATTTGCTGTTTTGAGTACCATAGCATTGCTGTGAGACAGGACAATGATTTTACTCCTCTTCTATAGCATATACCAAAAGGAAGACTCTTTAACCTCAAATGAAGATGACATATTTGTATTGGTCATATCTATCTAAAAAATGATAGCCAAAATCATACAGCAGGCAGTTAAGTAGGGGGCTTGAACCCATGTGAAGTCCTTCAAAACCAGACAGTTCCCACATATTCTCAGACTGTGAAAAACTCAGCAACTTCACACATTCACCTGCCTTTCTTTTTCTAGAAATATAGGTTATACAGAATATCATGCCTTTTACTGCTGATTAAGTGTATTTATTGAATACAAAGTTAGCCATATCTAATCAATGCCACAAACAAAACCATGAAATTGACTGATCCAATATCAGAAGGTCTCTGACGCTTTCTAACTGATTTTGTAAATCTCTGCTGTGTGGAATCGTTTTTTTCCACAGAAGAATGTATCTGGGGAAGTACTGCTTCATCCAGAAAGTACAGCTGAAGAACCTGCTGTATATTAGTGTATCAAGTGGCCTGGGAACATCAGTTGTAACATTCCCAAATGCTGAAAATCAGAAAGAAATCACATACAGAATGAACTGTAAGTAAATATTTCAGTGTATCTCAGTCAGCTTTGGATTGACAAAGTGATGTAACACAAGAGAGGATGCAAACATGAACAAAAGCATGTGTTTAAACCACCCTTCCCCATACCTTACCATTTTTTTTGATTTGCTGTACACTTTTAAAGCCTGGCTTTCCTAATCAAAATGTAAGATTTAATAAAAGCTGCAGCTGAACAGAACAAAATTACAGCACTCTCTAATATCATAAACATAATTAACTTTGAATTATGTGAATTAACCATGCCTGACAAATTATCATTCAGCTCTGAAATTAAATTCTTTCATACCATTAGATTTGTTTGTTAAGCTCAAGTAGGCAAAAGTAGTATTTAATAAAGTAATAACGATGCTTTGCTGAGAGTGTTTTTGAGATATATATGGATTTATCCAAAATAAATCATGGAAGTGCTATTATTAGCTCATTTGCAAATAGTATATAATGGTGGATCTGCATAATAATATTACAGAAAAGTTTTCTGTTACTACAGGTTACTCTGTGTCTATTAAAACTTTTTTTTCTGGTTGCCTCTTTACGTTGTTCTGGTAATATCACTATTTAGCTATGCATGCAATGCACAGCATAAGTATGTTCTAGACAGCACAGCTCTCAACTCTTGAAGTGCTTATAACCTGAATTAACTGTGCAACTTTTTACAACTTCAGGGTTATTTATAACAGCATACTGCATTGAATTGTAGTCCCATAGTGGTTGGTTACATCATTTTTCACCCTCCTTCTTCAAACTGACAGTTTGATTGATCGTTATCATGTTCCTCCTTCTTTCTCACTAAACTAATATTCATAAGAGAGAAACTTTGCGGTGGTTTGGAGACTTAGATCTCAGAAGGATGAAACCAGGCCAGACAATGGGGTAAGCATTCTAATATATCTCCTGAAGGCTTGTGGTAAACCTTATAAGTTTACTTACTAAGCCTAACATCAATTCAATCCAACAAGAAAAGTGCTTTCTTAAACTACCAGGACGTGAAAGGTAGTGAGTCCTTCAGAATAAGCTTTTCCATATTCATTCAGTAACAATCTTGTAGAAAGAACAGAGGTAGATGAGCAGTTACTTAATAAACAACTAAGTTAATTGGTAGTATTACAAATATAATACCTTTACACTCCGGAAGATTTTATGATACCAAACTCAAATTAGTAAATTTCCTATCCTGACAGACTATTGGTACCCACACAGAAATCTGGTAGCAAATGCAGGCAAAACAATTTCTGGCAGCAACCCTACCAAAAAAAAGACCACTTACAGTTTCATATTTCAAAAGCTCTTCATCTTGGATTTTCTTGCATAAAATGCTTGGGAGAGTCACAATGATTAGCCTTATTACCCAAGAACTTTTGAATCCATATCCCTCTCCCCGATGTGTAACGACCAACTCCTTTTAGCCCCTCATTTCTGACTAATCTCACTGCTTCCAATTTTGTAGTTAAGGGAGACTTCCAGGAGAGAGTCCGTCTGGAGCTGCATTGTTCCCAGAAGAGGTTTGGGAAGGGTTTCTGACACAAGTATTCATAAGTTCCTTTTTGGATCTTTTCTGCACTAACTGGCACTAAAGAGTAAGGGTAGCGACAAACACTGGCTGTGTTTTCTGCATCGGTGATACATTCAGGAATGAATGGAGAGGCTCTGCTTGCACATTGCTACTGCTCCGCAGCGTGGGAAGGAGTTACTTCAACCCTCTTGAGGCTGCGGATCCCACAGAGTATCCCAGAGAGTGCTGCCATGAGAACATTCACAATTTATATCTGTCAAGTTGGGCAACACACAGGTAAACTGACCTCTGCTGCAGTACTTGGTGCAGAATTGTGAAACTGTTAGTTTTGACACCATTTCATCTACTTTTCCAAGCATTGTGTAGAAGGGCTGTTTTGATGGAGCAATGATGAAAAGCAGTCTGTGTCTTTCATTTAAGAGTTTTAGCTCAGTGATTCTTTTCAGGGTGCAGTAATGAGCAGAGAAAGCTACCGTGCAGCTTAACAGTCAACTACACTTTTTGCTACGTGCTTTCCCTCCACCTAACTCTGGAAGGCTCTTTCATATTTTCCTTTTTGTTCTTGTCTAGTACGTGATTACTTAAGATGATCAACCTGAGGAAGCTGCCTTAATCAAGGAGGAGTCTAGGGGAAGAAAGAATATCCCTAAGAAAAAACCAAGAAGCAAGGGAAACAGGGATGTTCTATTTCATATTTATTTGTAATCAATCTGGAAACAGTAACAGTGATGTCTGAGATACCTGCAGAAGAATGACCTATTTCCACCCATTCAGGTTTCCATTTTCAGAACTGAATGGGTTCGCTAAAGCAAGAAATATTCACTAATATTCTAAATGATGGAATATATTAGTCATAAATAATTGGGGCATAATTATCAAGAACTTACCTATTTCAATGGGTCCAAATAACAGAATTTCATGTAGGCAAGCAGAAGTATACACAGCTTATTTAGCAGATAATGATGTTGTGCCTTTTAAAGTTTCACACTTGTTGGTTCTTCCTGAAGTTAAGGACAGTTTATGCTGACAACAACACTTAAGGAAAATAACATATGTAACTTGTTGCTGCTGTTGCTTCACTTCAAGTAAAACCCACCTACACTAACACTCCCACTCCCATCTGAATTAAAAGAATAATTTAAGCTTTCTGTTAGAAGGGAAGGCAGAAAACTATAATTTGGAGTGATCATCAGATAACACAGAAGGACACCAATATCAATGGATTAGGGTAGACAGAACAGATTCTGAGCACTTTTGTGATTTGATTTACGCTATGCTTCTGGATACCGTCAGAGACATGCTGAAAGTATTTTGTCAAAGACAGATAACATTCCAGCCTGAAACAGATCAATGGATTAAAGTTATTACTGATACAATCTTGTCCCTCAGGTAAGAAAAAGAAAAAGGTGAATATCTAATTGCAGGAACACTCATTAGTGTTGACGTTGAAGGAAAATACCAATAATGGAGTATTTCAGAGCAAAGTGGTCGATGAAGTATTTCCAAACTTCTAAATAAGACATCCCTTAAGTCCATAAAATGTCTTTCTAAAAAGTTAATGACTAAACTATCTTAAATTGTAATATAAATTCACATAATGCACACTGATGTAATATCTTACTAATAACTAGAGAAGTATTTCTAGTATGAACATGTAAATAGCATGTGGATTTTTCTTACTGAGTAACACGAGTAACATTTTTTTTTTCTCTGCCATTTCATTTACTTCTTTAATAAAATTTTCCTGTAGCTGGCTAAAGTCCAGACCTTCATAAAGTTCTACATAAAGAGTATAGAGTCATTGAGCTTTCATATTCAGCAAGCAATGTTTTAAAAATCTTGTTAAACTTGTTTCCTTAAAGTTACCTACAGCCTTTCTTACATCTATTTCTTGGCACAGACAGTCAAAAAACAGAAAGTATACCTTGCCTTGCTTTTCTTTTTTTATTTTTGGACCATGTTGTCTATGCAAACCTAAAACTATGGAGTCAAATGGGGAGATGCTTTTAGAAATTCCCCTTCTGATCTCAAGAGGGACTCGTGAGTTTCTCAGACAGTCATCAAGCAATTTAAATTGAATACACTGGCCTAAAATTAGTTGTTCACAAGGAAACCTTGTTCGTCCTTGGACCTTTCATTTGTTTTTCCTCTTCAGATTGTGTAAAAGGAACAGAGGACATGAGAAACTCTCACTTTCCTTAAACTTTTTTGTGGTAAAATCACCAGCAGCTCTTGGGTAGGATAACTAACTCCTATATCTTCTTTTGGGACTTTGATGTAGAAGTCTGAAAGGCAGGAAGACGGGTTCTCCTGGCTATTCCGAACAGTAGGCGATTCCCTAGCACAAAGTGTATTTCTGGTCTTTTGAAACACAGATCTCAATGAGGGCAATAAGCTGGTAAGTCACAGCAGAGTACATTATCATCTCTCTTTGGGTGTAGGGTTTTTGGGGGGAATTGGACAGGGTTAATACCTCAGCTCCTTTCCAACATAAATTATTCTGAGTCTATGTCTATGATTCCCACATTTTACAGAAATAAACATGTCTGCCAGCAAATTCCAGACCCAGATTTAGAGGCAGTATCTTAGATAGATGCCAAATTAGGTTCTGCAAATAATTTTGCCTCCTATTTTGTAAGTCTTAAGAGGCAATAAAGGAAGTAAATTATAAGAAAAAAATCTAAATGACAGATTCACCTACTACATGTGTAGCTCACCCAAAGCTCAAACACTTAATCCAGCACAGCTAATTTAGGTACTGCAATAATGTAATTAGTGGACATATAGGAGACGTTGAGGTATCTGTCACTTTGTTGACAGTGTAAGGAAACTTCTACAGATACTAAGATCCTAAGTAGATGAATGAGTCAGTTAACTTAGGTCTTTTGTGTCCAATTTCTCAGAAGAGTTTTACAGTTCAAGAACTTTGCTAGGAAGCTGGGGCCTGAATTTTGAGTTTTATTCTTCCTGAAGAAGAGTCGACATACTTTTCCATTAATCTACTCTGTCCACCAGAATGGGACAACTTGAATGAAAGCAATGGGTTTTTTTCGGGTTTTTTTTGAGATGGATCCTCTCTGCATGACAGGGATGCTGAAGTCAAACTCAAACTAGGAGCTGACAAAATTAAACCCTTCTCTGACTTACCTAGATGTCTCAGCCATATGTAGGGTGACAGCTGCTCCCTGGTCTGTTTTTGTTCCCTGATGACCAACAGTAAAATATGTGAACAACCCCAGGAGCAGAGATAAGCTATGAACAACTCAAGAACACCATGTCAAGCACAAGTACCATAAACCCGTAATTTCTCACGCCTAATGCTCCTCTGGTCCCTTAATATGTGTTGTCCACCAGGAGGGTGAACTGCTTTAGCTTGCACCATGATACTTGCACACGCTTTTTGGAAACTGTCTTTCTGGTCTAGGAAAGTAGGCAAACTGGACTGCTGTTTGGGACATGTGTCAGGATGGTGATGCATAAGACTCTCTTAGGTAGGATTTATATTAGAAGAGATTGCATCTTTTGTGCTCCCTAATATCGTGCACAGATTCTTGAAGGATCACACAAGACTTACTGACTTGGAAGCAGTAATAATGGAAAATATTATCAAATGCCAGTTAATGATAATTTCCTCATACCAGAAATTTGAAGATTTAAAAATCAGGTGAAAAATGAGCTATGGCTTAACACTGGAACAAAGCAGATAAGAAGCAGGGGGGAGGGTGTCAACTCTGGAGGGGGAAAATTGGTGAAGAATAGACAAAAACAGTTTTTAAAAACTTAGTTTTGACAAAACTGGAAAATTATTTCAAATAGTATAGCAAAGACCAAATGTTTAAACACACTAAGGCTGTAAACAATTGATTGGGATCAGAAAGAATTATTAGCATAATTCTGAATAATTTGAAAGTTTCTAGTGAAAACTTAGAATCAACAAGGTCTTGCAGAATTGCTGCAGAATTTCCACTTTCTCACGAAAAATAGTTCATCTGAAAGCTTTCAGTCAGAGGTAGAAAGGATCTTGTAATTAATGGCACACAAGTCTTGCTGAGCACACACAAGTTTAACTTGCATTTCACTGCTGAACGGCATTTTTGGAATATTTTCCTAGTTATATTCAAAGCAAAACAGTTCACAAAAATGCTCAGATCAGAATGCATTGACACAAGTAAAGCAGTAGCAAATTAGAGCTAATAGTCTATTAAACAGCAGCTAAACCCCAGCCAAGACAAATTTTGAGTATTCTGTTCTCAATAGAGCCTGTCACACATTTCTGGCTTTTTGTTCAGTCATGGTTTATTTTTAAATGATCTTCCAAATAGTAGTGAGATTTATATATGTCAGACCATAAAACAGAACAAAACACCATGTGCGTGTACATGCTAATGAACTATAATTACATAATTATTAGTATTATGCAAAACAGAAAAGCAGATGTCTTTTTTTTTTTTTTTTTTTTTTTTTAATAAGAAGGCATTTCTGAAAGCAACTACAAGCTAACCTTGTGTGAAATGGATAGAGGGCATCTCATATATCACTGATGCCTGTAGGGCATCAGTTAAGGACTGCTCTACAACAAGATGTCAGGATTTTCCCTTAAGGTAAGAAAAAGTATACATGGCACTTAAAGGAGACTTGTCTAACCCTACCTAGCTATGAAGTCTCAAATCCCAAAGTGTGGAAGGAAAAAGAAATCTGAATTGAGGCAGGAAGTTCAGCATCAACATGTCATCACAACAAGCATAAATGTTATAGAAAAAGCTCCAAAAAAGCTGTAAAAATTAAGAAAAACTGCAGTGGCATATACCCTAATACATTTTCTCCGACAACAAGCAATAAAAGACACTTAGGGAAAGAGTGTAAGAATTGGGCATGGACTGAATGGTAGTGCTGACATAACCTCCCACTTTCTGGAAATCAGGTGTTTAGGAACTATTAGCTGGAGATTTCTCTCTTCTGAAGTGTCTTCTTTCTGGTAAAAACTCCTCAAACTTTCCTTCAGTCAAGTTACAGCTTGGGGAACATCTAAAGACCTATATGTTTATACATCAGTATGTGACCCCAAGCAAGCTTTGGTGATATGACCTATTTTATGAAAATGAATGACCTATTTATTTTATGAAAAACTTTAGTTATCCCTTTACTACCCTCAAAGCTTGTCAAAATCCCATCTTGAAGATTGTTATTACTGTACAAATCAGGCCTTCAGCACTGTGTTCCTCTTCTGTTTATGATGTCCCCACTTTACCTCTTCCCAGTTCTCAAAATAGGACGCCAGTTATTCCTTCTCTCTTGCCTCCTTGCCATAATTTTGTATGACTTACACTCCATCCCACATCTCATATCATACCCTTTCAGAGATGGGTCAGGGGTGGCGACTGGAGCACACAATGTCTTGTTGCTGTTGAACAGCTCATCTATAAACCTAAAGTGGATGATGCGTTTAGCACTGAGCACCTACTGCACGCTTTACGTTAGTTGTTTTAGTTATGATAGATCAACTGCTATCACAAAATCACAGAACCACAGAATCACAGGGGTTGGAAGGGACCTCTGGAGATCATCTACTCCAACCCCACTGCCAGAGCAGGGACACCTACAGCAGGTGGCACAGGATGGCATCCAGGTGGGTTTTGAATGTCTCCAGAGTCAGAGACTCCACCACCTCTCTGGGCAGCCTGTTCCAGTGCTCTGCCACCCTCAAAGGAAAGAAGTTCCTCCTCATGTTTAGATGGAACTTCCTATGGTCAAGTTTGTGCCCATTACCTCTTGTCCTATCACTGGGCACTGCTGCAAAAAGACTGGTGCCATCTTCACAGCACCCTCCCTTTCAGTATTTATAAGCATTGATGAGTTTCCCCCTCAGTCTTCTCTTCTCCAGACTAAAAAGACCCAAGTCCCTCAGCCTTTCCTCATGAGGAAGATGTTCCAGCCCCCTAATCATCTTTGTAGCCCTCTGCCGTACCTCTCCAGCAGTTCCCTGTCCTTCTCGAACTGGGGAGCCCAGAACTGGACACAGGACTCCAGGTGCAGCCTCAACAGGGCAGAATAGAGGGGGAAGATAACCTCCTGTGACCTGCTTGTCATACACCTCTTGATGCACCCCAGGATGCCATTGGCCTTCTTGACCACACGGGCACATTGCAGGCTCATGGTCATCCTGTTGTCCACCAGGACTCCCAGGTCCCTTTCCACAGAGCTGCTTCCAGCAGGTCAGCCCCTAACCTGTACTGGTGCCTGGGGTTATCCCTCCCCAAGTGCAGTACCTTACACTTGCCCTTGTTGAACTTCATGAGGTTGCTCTCTGCCCAACTCTCCAGCCTGTCCAGGTCACGCTGAATGGCAGCACAGCCTTCTGGTGTGCCAGCCACTCCTCCCAGATCAAGTAACTTCACGGTGAATGGGGTAGAGGATAACTTGGGACTACTTACACCTTACTGAGTTAAGGAAATGTCATGCATGTGGAGAATGAAAGCAAGTTCAGTGGAGCTTCTTTACCTCCAGAGATCAGGATTCCCAAGATTCACTATTGCTCTGCTGCCAGTAACTGGCAAATTCATCGTCATCTTTTGAGCTAGTTCACAGAGTGATCAGCAACTGAGAATCGTTGCTTTTTTTGTTTTAGTTCAATACATAGCCCTCCCCTTCTTTGGACTCCACTTTCTTTTGTGAGTGCAAATATGAAGGAACTTTTTCTTCTTTAAAAAGCCAAGGTGTTATATACAGTGTTCTGAGTCAAGTGCTGCCATTTTCATATTCTTTTAGTGCAGTGATTAAGTTTCTGCATAACACTATCCTGATGCCTGATTCTAAGCTCTGTATCTGTTGCTCTGACATCCTGATCGTATCCTGACATTCTGTCATTCCATCCCCTTACTGTTCCTACTCATTGCTTCTTCCCAGAATTTGTGCTTTTCCTCCACCCTGTCCCCCAAACCCCAGGGGTTTATTTGGCTGAGCATTTTCTTGTATTTTCATAACAATTTGTCAGAGAATACCTGACATGGGAAATGAAACTCTTGGAAAACTATTGGCAGCTTGGTCTTGAATACTAAGTCTTGAGCAATCTTAAACAGAGGAAACCCTGCTTTTAGTGCATGTTACTTCCTCTCTCATTTCCCTTATCACCTATTTGAGAATGTATAGGGTTGGGTTTTTTTCCTTAGATGTAGTTATCTCAGATTTGCAATGTAAGTAAATAAATAACCCAGACCCACAGCTAGTATAAACCCAAAATATCTCACTGGTGGTGTAGCTGTTCCCATTAGTACAAAGTGAGGCCCACATCACTGATTTTCTAGTTGTTTTATAGACCGGAGAGATTAAATCCAAAAATCTGTATAGTCTGAGGCTGCCATTTCAGTATTCTCTCTCCATGTAATATATTGAAGTTTCCTAGTGAGTTTATTTGCAGATCATTTCAGCTGTAAATAAGTAGAGGTTTCCCAGAGGGCCTATTTGCATAGTACTTCAAATGTGAAACACATTAATTGGCCTATCAATAATGTACTGTCTCATTTAATAAAGAAAAAAAATCCAGTATCAAACATTTGCCACATTTTGTAATAATTTGGAGTCTTAGTACTCAGTAACAAACAATGAATATTCATTTTCCTCCACAATAACATTTCAAACTAGTGGGAAACTCAAAACTCACCGCAAAAGGCTTAGGAAATGCATGCTTCTCTCAAAAATAAATGTATCAATATAAATACTGATGTTTGGAGCTTGAATAACAGCAAGGGAACAAAGCAGGGAAAGGAGTTTCCTGTTCTATCACCTGAAATCAGAGGTTATTTTGCTGTTTTTTAAGAAACATTATACCTTCAGAAATGTAACAGGGAAAGAGTACTCAAGGGAGAGCTGTCTGTTCTTTAGCATTTCTGGATCACATTTTAGATGAAAGGGTTTAATTGAGAATCACCTTTTAAGTGTGAAAAGTTCCATGACACAATTAGTTACGTATTAAAATTCCACTTTTGGAATCATTATGGCCCCTTGATTTATCATTATTTCAGACTTGCAACATGCTTCAGATTATGTGGAAAAAAATAACCATATCTGTTAAGTCTTTAAAATATATACTTTGTATATGAGCAATATTTAGCTGGCACAATTCTTCCAAGTCCTACTCCTTCCTACTTTTGAATTTTTCATAAATATATCTTCATGTAGCTAGAATGAAAAATTAAATAAAAAGAAAGAAAATGGACATCCCAACTTTTTTTTTTTTCATTTGTCAACGAGTAAATGTCAAACTCCAGATGACTGGGCTAATATTTATGCACATTTCCCAACCATTTAGAAAGTTGAGATCTCAAAGTATTTCCATGATTTTGATATAAAGGTCAAGACTAGATTAACATAATGCTTCACTCATGTCAAAAATCTAAAAGTGATGTTCATGTCTTGCTTGTTTTTCCCCTAAACACACAAAGTAATTAATTTTTTTTAAAGTTTTGACCAAATTTTAAAAGCAAATTGGCCTGTTGGTTAAGTGATTAGTTGCATTAGAAGAAAAAAACTAGATACCCTTCGTAAAGATACAATCACATTTTAAATGTAAATGATATGTTGGGTCTTTTTCACTTATATTGCTTTTTTCAGATGAGGTCCAGTTCTATTTTTGAACCAGAAGGCATAATTTCCTAATGAGAAGTTTCTGTATTCAGTGACATTCAGTTTGAACACCTTTTGTCAATTACATGCTTTAAGGTATCTTGCCCAGCTTCCAGCTGCCGCTCCAGAGGTGCCTAGTTCCCATTGTAGACTTATGTGATCTCTGCTGGTCTCACATCAATGTCTCAAGTATGCTAGGGTGTCTGCAGTGGCTCCTTCTTTGAGCCACTGAATCAAGCTTCTCACGTTGGAAAGTATGAATTCACTGTAAGTTACCTCTCAGTGCAACAGACTCTATGTTCACAGTTAATTAGCAGAATCCTTTGCCTTTCACTTGCCTTTATTTAAACTCATCAAATGAGAGATTATGAAAATTTTCTATTATAGCTACTGCTTTTTATGTTGTGTCTGAAAAGTGATTTCTGCTATTGTATTATCTTTATGGAGGTGTTATCCCAGATTCTTAAAAGGTATTTCACACAATGATTCTGGTAAGCCAAGTTTAAGTGAATAGTACTGAACATGCAATTACAAATAATAATACATCAGTGATTTATAATACTGCATTTTTCAGTATTTTTCTTGCACAACTATTCATGCTCCACAGTTTTTTGTTGACTTGTTGAGCTACTGTCCGACAATGAGTTAATATTTTGACTGTGTGATGTACAATGACGTTGAGATACCTGCTCAAGCAATAAGCTATAGCTTTTAAGACACACAAAATTCAGATGATTTTTCCTCATGTACCTGGTTCTGCTTTCCAGGCTAGTCCAGCAGGAGGTTCTTTTGACAATCTTTTCCAGTTTTTTGTTTTTTTGGAAGGGATTTTTTTTTGTTGTGTTTTGTTTTTTTGGTGTTTTTTCCCCCCCAATCTTAGCTTTCTGTCTTATTGAGTTTCTACCCTATGCCAGTATTTTAATTTCCATTCTATGACTAATGAATTTTTCATTAACCTCAATAACCATGAAATTCTGATCGTATTCTGTTAAGCAGTGTCTAATTCTACAAGAAGCCCCATTAACTTATATGAGATCAGCTGCAAAGCAAAGTTATTATTCAAAATAAGCAGGGGCAGCAAAATCTGTCTTTAAATACATATCAGAACCACATTCATGGCCATTTTACTACAGCACAGCAGATTAACAGTTTCAAATGCATAACTTCCAGCCTTTCCATCACATCTACCCAGTTTTAGGAGTTTTTTGGGGAGGGCAAATTGTGAGAGAAAAGTGGAAAATTTAATATTCAATCTGTGATTTTCCTCATTTGACAAGCCATTAAATAAAATTAAAATAAATAATAAAAAAAATATATGTCTGTACATTGTGGAAAGTTTGTACAGAAAGAAGTGGTATAACTACCCTTATAACTTCAGGTAAATCTAGTAGGTTCTGCCTATAAAGTATTAGGCTCAATAAAATTGTTGTTAAACATTACCAATGAGCTTTTTGCCTACAGTGCTCAGCATACTGACAAGGATAATGTAACAAAGACAGAGATTTAAAGGAACTGAAATGCTTAAAAGTCCAGGTAAGCATCAAAAGTCAATTATGGAAAGGAAAAAGTGCATTTGTGACTGACATACCGCAAAAGTATTATGAATACTTGCAAGTACTTGAACAAAATACAGAATAACGAGAGTCAAAAATTGAATTGCTTTTCCTTCTGCAAATTCATATCTTCCAAGTGCTGATAAGGATTCATTTTCTTCCGCTTCTTCTTTTGTCCAGACATGCAGAAATCAGGAGCAGAAACTATATAAAAGTGTATTGTCTGATATCTCTGCCACTGCTGCAAGTGAAAAAAAAGCTGGGTCCAGAGTTAAGTCCCACTTGTTGGCACCTAACTGAAGTTAGGGTAGCTATGGAGAGATGTCACACCACACAGAAGATGTGATGTTACCTACTTTAAATGTCAGTCTGTTTGGCAACATTCATTTATATTCTTTTGTCTTTTCCACAGTCATGAGACACATTTCAATCTGAAAAAAACAGTGTGAGGATTAGACAAACATAACGCACTGCTAAGTGACCTTTTTGCAGTGACCATTTTTTTTCAGCAACTATATGAACAACATTGTTCTTCACCTCTATGAACAACACTGTTTGTTACCTCTAGTAACCAAACAATTAAGTCCTGATTCAGACTGCTTAAATTCTGCTTACATCGCTATATGTATACAGTTTATTTTACTCTCTAGGGAAGTCACTCATCTCTTTGATGATGTGCATCCATACGGTCTGGAGTAGATTCTGCAGGGAGCTGCTCTTTAGACCATGTCAGACTTTTCTTTAAAGAAAGTTATTGTTTCACTCCCAAAAGATGCTGATAATGAGCAGAGAGCTGCCCTCGAGCCAGCCAAATAGTAGACTTGTAGATGTGGAGGTTTAGGTGGAATTTAGTCTGTGTGAACTTGACTAATATAATGGCCACAAGGGCAAGATCCATTAACGATAACAATATTATGCAAAAAAACATCTTCTATGGTTTCCTAAAGAAAACTTCATGCAAAATATATTACTGATTTGTCCCACAAAAATGAAGCACACAGCATTTTTTTTATTCCCCTCTGGGGTGGCAAGACTGAATTAAATACTTATACAAAATCAGTCAAAGAAACTAGAACTGACCAATAATAAACAAATAAAATAAGTGATTTTGCTGTTTCAAACACTCTGGTTAGAAATTGGAGGTAATTTTCAAAGGATGAAATCATCCACAAGTTCAGGTGCCACCCTAAAACCAAGGAAAGGTGTAATTTTTCCCTCTCTGGGGACACAGCAGCAAATTCAATTTTAAAGTGACAGTTGTAGCCTAACATGCAAGAACGCACTCACTTTTCATCAGCACCTTTGCTTTCTAAACCTGCCCCTTCCTTTCCTCATTTTCTTGGGCATATCACATCATTGCCCAACTATATCTGACTGAAATGTGTTCTTTCCTAGCACTTGTAAAAGCAGGTAACAGCCATGGATTCCAGGCAGATCTCCCTGGGCAGTGGAACATAGATCCCCCAGACAGCTGTGACGACACTAGCACCAGAATGCAAATACATATTAGACATGCTAATCCACATGGTCCTCATCACAGGACATGGATATTTGAGGGCAGAACAAAAAGCCGTTGTCTGACTAACCCACTTTTTCACAGATCAAAGAAGGTTTCGCTAGTATTTTCTTCATTAAGAAGCTAATTTCTGTAAACTTCTAATACATTTTGTAGAAAGCATTTAGGGTTTATAGAGTCCTAAGATGACATACAGCAACTTACAGCCTTCAATGTGAAGTGATTAATAGCATGTGGAAATGCGAGTTTCTTTTTCCATCTAGCCTTTATTCTTGATTATCTATATTTTTTGCTGCTAAAATTTAAGTCATATGCTATCCAGCTTTTCAAATGTTTCTTTTAAGAGGAATGGTGCAATTCATACAAAAAATTTCAATACTGAGTTGTTGCTATCTGTGTACTCCCCTAACAATCAATCCCATGGACTTATGTCTCTATTTATAAGAAACCTCTGGATTTTCATTTGTTCAGGGGAAGAGTGCAATGTGGGCTTTCTTTGTACTTTTTACAATAACTTCCACAACTCTTTACATGGCACAGCCATTCTTCTCATTTATTCAAGCAGAAAAGCTTTTATCCAAGAAAATGTGTGTACTGAACAAGAACAGAAGAGCTAAAGGTGTAAGCTAGAGGAGGAGTCTTTCTTGCTTTGCCTTGAAGCTTGATGTTTCACCACTGCTCAGCTTCCAGCCCTTTTTCAGTGTACAGAAACAAGATTGCCAGCTACCGCTGAAGGTCATTTCACTGTGTTCTGTTTTTCCTCTTTTACCACGTGATAATGTTTTTCTGATTATAGCATTTTTCTTATTAAGTCAAATAACTGCAGACTTAATGGAGGTCTGAGCCAAACAACATTCAGTATTAGTGCAAGGCTGGTTGCCTAGGAAAATAAAAGTAAAAATTCTTGGTTTTGTACAATGTAATTAAATGCCAAATCCTAAGTTTAGTTTTTAAAAGATAAAGTTGAGGCACATTGTGTTAAATAACATTGTGTGGTGTGGAAAGCTAAAAGGAATCAGAAATACCTTACAATCGCTCTGAATAACCTGATTTAACTGATGACTGTATCACAAGCTGTATTACTTGAGCTGAAGAAGAATTTGTGATGAAGAATTTTGTCAGAGGCCAACGGAAAGATGTACATGCATACAATGGCATATCTTATAGGTTTCAGACAAATTCACAGAACTCAAAGATGTTGTAAAGAAATAAATGCCCAGAGACCCTCCTGGGATTCTTCTCCATGGCAGTCGAAGACAGGCAATCAAATAAGTCTAGTTTACACTTATCATTTCTATGCAAAGCTTATCTGCCTTCTGTGGGGACAGACTTCACAGCTCAAATGTTCTCTGCCTCAGTAGAAGGCCTTCAAAAACCCAACATAATGAAAAGAGCAGTAAGAAAAAGAATAAAATCTGAGAGGTACAAATTGGACATAAAATCCACGAAGTCTGATATCAATTTGTCAAAGAAGAAAAACAATCCATTCTCTTATTAAGTAAAATATGAAAATAACCTTGCAGCATTCAACATAACTCACATTACTGGGAATTGTTAAGTTGTATATAAGGAAGGTTCAAGTGAGCAATGGAGAATGGAGCTGCGTCAAGAAAGGTGTTTTTTCCTACATTATGGTTAACTCAGAAGAGCAGGACAATTAATGTTTATGGATCCATATTGTAACAGATAAAGCATGTGTGAAATATGCTTTTGAAACACAAAGCAGAAAATGATGACTGGAAAGAAGTTACCTCTCATACAGAACCTCAGCCCAAGGATATGTACTAGATGCTTCAGGCTGCCAGCATCAAAATATCCACGAACTTTTAAAATATTACATGACACAATTTCATAACTAAAAAGAAGGGAAGAAACCCGTGTAAATATTCATCTGTCTTCCAGCTGTCAGTCTCAGATGAACTAACAGAAGGGTCCATCTGAAAGACATTAATAAAGAATTAAATATGGAAATATAATTAATGTGTTTGGAAAATAGATCCTGTCAAACTAAGCTGATGTCATTTCTTGAGTAAACATTTTTCTCACACACAGGTAATAGTTAAATGTAAATTACTACGTGACATTTTGATAAACAGAGTATAAAGATGCACAACTTCAACATGGCATAAGAGGATCCTATCTGGATGGTTCCTTGCAAACAACTTCAAGTGATTTATCATTACGTGATTTATTAGAGACAGGTCTACTGAAGTCCAACACATTTATTTGCCATACACCATCTATTTTTCTTCAGTAAACTAAAAAAAAAAAAAAAGTCAATACTGACTGAGTTTGCAAATAGTATAAAACAAGATCACGTGGCATATTTTAATTGGCACATGACCTGGGAGCAAGCAAATAACATACTCAGGTTGACCTCATCTAGAGGAAAAGTAGACTATTTCTTAGTTAATTCATTCCCGAAGATAGTGTCAGAAGCCCAGTAAGAGGTTAGCCATGGCTCAGTTGAATATTTTGCCTTAAATGTAGCACTGCTGGCTAAGAAGGGGACATAAGGTGGAAGTTCAGTGATCACAGGCAACACAGGATTTTCATACAAGGTCCTGGCTAGATCCAGACAGATGAGTGATGGGGGGCTGAGGTAGTGGCTGAAAGTCAAAGCTCATCTCCTCAGTTCTTGCATGGTTATCACAAGGTCACTGTTCTGAATGTTTCTCACGATGTTCCTTATCTCAGTTTCATTGACACTGCAGAAAGGCTTTGAACTGGTTCTTCTTCTACGACCTAGCACACATGACAGCTGGGAACAAAGAATGTAAGACACATATTGTTTGTAGATGGAAGAAAAGTAGTAGTCTGTTTTGCTCAAATGAAAGTTCTCAATCCGAAGATAAGCGAAGAAGGCTAACCTTGGGGTTGCAGTGTCACAACTTTTTTCTTTTCTTTTTTTTTTCCCCCCCGCTGTCCAATTCTGTTAATCAGATATAATGAAGAATATTAGAAATAATTCAAACAGTTATGACACTTACTAAGGAATCTGAAAATACACTCTGAAGACTCAAGGGGATCAAACAGATGACTTTATATGACAGAAATCAGGGAGTATTTGTACGGTCTTCAAGTATGGGAAACAACATCTTCAGTTTAGTAAACAAAAAACAGGGAGTGGAAATGGAAGGGAAATAAATTCTAAGCAAAAACACATGCATATTTTTACCTCCTTTAGGAAGAGTGTGTCTACTTGGAGAGTTACCATGTTTTGCAATGAGTTCTCAATCACAATTTTAAGATCAGAAGTGTGGTTTACTTTGAATACCATTTTTCTTTAAAAAGGTATTTATTTTTATGGACACCTTCCCATCTGTTTTATTGAAAAGGAAAAGAGATGACTGCAGTAGTGCCTCTTGACTTTTAGGGTGAAAAACCTTTAAAAATTTTATTAGACTGAATTAAGCATGTCTGGGAAGATTTATGAAATTATCCAGATAAAATACAGTACTGTTACAAAAATATGAAAACCACTTTCCTGAAAAGTCTTCTCCTCATGGAAGACACTGATTTACTGCCTTGTCAGCTTCCCAGCAAGGAAGAAAGGGATGATTAAAACATAGTATTCCCAAATATTCTCAGAAATAAGTATGTGTGTATGTGTGTGCTCACCATTGCAAAACTTCAGAAGTCAAAAATATCAAATTACTTAGTGTTTCTAGGTTGACATCCAGCATCCCAAAGAATCACTGCAAGAACTGAATGAGTACATTTGACATTTTCTTCTGCACGACTACATCTGAGAAATTGTACTGGTATGGTGCCTTTGAGTTGAATTCAGTGACAAGACAGATTACTAGAAATTAGAATCAAATTTTTATTTAGTGTTATGAAAGAATTTCAACTACTTTGGAAGGCTTTTACAAGCAGAAGGAAGATAGGTCAGTTTTCAATAATATGACTTATTAACACATTTTAATTTTGTATTAATGTAATTTGAGTACAATTTGTATTTATAAAAAGTTGCTACACAAACACATCATTTTAACTTTAAAAACATGTAATAACTTCTTAAAAGAATGCTGTTCTGGTTTTAATTTGTCTTGAAGGCACATTAATATTCATGGGTTTGAATTTGACTGAAAGCCTAGATTTGATTTAAGAGTTTGTTTGGATATACTTTTTCCCCCAGCATCATTCAGGACTGTACTAACTGTAAAAAACCGAACTCTCAATTAACGGCCACATTAACTACATCTAGCTCTATTTTCACCTCTAACATGTTTGTAATAAAACAGCTCTTTCAACAAATAAAATGGTGAGATTCATTGCTGTGTGTTTAAAACCACTGCCTCTGACCTCTGTAGCACAAGCATTCCAGAGGAGGAAAAATGACATCATTTTAACAATAGAATTATTTTTATACCTTTCTCTAAAAGTATATTAGAATGTAAAATTACATCACTCATTCTTTTGCATGACCACTATTCGCAGCATTTTTCAGAAGTTGGAAAATGCCCTTGCTCCTTAACAGAATTACACACTAATTAAAATGAATAAAAAATTCTGAAAATAAAAAAAAAAAAAGATTAACCCCTTGAACACCTTGCAAGACTGGAACTTGAATTTCAAATACAACTAATATGAAGCAAGACAGTAAAAATCAGGGTCTTTTGCAGTCAGTACTTCTACTGGGTGTACTTTTTTAGTAAGTCTTAGAAAGGCCAGATTTCATATGTATGAGAGTTGTACATGAGGGATGAAGGCTACTGAAGTGGGTACATGAAGAAACAAAGCAGTACGGTGCTCTTCAGTTAATCAGGATGCACTTAACAGGGAAATTTGCTTAATTGAGATGTTTCCCAAGGAAGCCATTTAAGACTAATGATACCTAATAGCAATAACCGCTGTTTAATGGGCATGGTAATTCCGTTTAATAGGGATACCATCAGGTAATTATGGCCAGGTCTAAGCTACTGACTTTTGTTGGCAAAGCTTTACCTGTCAGGCATCTGAAGTGATGTAGTCCTTGATCAACAACTACAGGGAAGCAGAAACACCAAACGCAAACTTTGGTATTGCAGATCTCTGCTTTTACAGGTTATCCTATGTTGATCAATAGGAAGCTGTTGCCCCGCTGATTTAAAAAAAAATAAAATGTTTTCTGGCATTTTTCCATTGTCTTTAATTTTTTTTTTTATATTTCAAGTTTATACCTGGCTAAAGTGATCCTAAGGTCTTTCTGTGTTCATCTCTCAACACATTGTACGCACTTTATTAGCTGGATTTATGTGCACAACATGTTAGGATATGAACCCAAGTCCAAACTTAGAACAAAAAAATGTTGTAGAATTAAGGCTCTCTAACCTTTTGTTCCAAGTTTATGCTGGTATTTAGTTATTTTCTTCTTTTATTTTTTTCTTTGGTTGTTTTTGGGTTGGTTTTGGTTTTTTTGTTTGTTTGGGGGTTTTTTAGTGTTGCAAAGTTACTCCGTGCTGGTGATGGCTTTTGGCTCACTTGTTCAGCCAAAGTCAATGATGGTGCTCTGACGCATGGGTTACCCAAGCTGGGGCCTCCAAATTCTGTTCCTTATAGTCAGAGTGATTGACCAACAGTGTGGCAGGCTCACTGCAGCCTCCTGGAGAGCAACATTAGTCATGACGATCCTCCCTACACAGGGTGCTGTGAGTCTGCCACTATGTCCTCGTTAATAAGGTCTGCTATACTTTGTCTTAGCTCATACACACACTCCTTGGGTATCATTACACACAAGAGGGTTTCCCTTTGCTAACACAGCTTAGGCAACACATCTTCATAAATTCCCTTTTCATTCTGCGCTCCTACACTTGTTAGTGTTGTTTGTCAGCCTCCCAGGATGAGGGATCAACAGGCACAGAGTGCAGGAAGTAGAAGCTATATCTCTGATACCCACAGATCAGCATCTTTATGACAGTAAGCTCCTGAAAGCATGAAAAAGGTTCACTGAAAAATAGCTACGAGAAACACAGGGAGAAATCTGTAAAGCTTGACAAATATTTGTTATTTACTTTCAGGTCACCAAAGATCATCTAAAAACTTTTTGGGATATTTTTCATAACTGCAGTCTCCTCTGAGCTGGATATAATTTGTCTAAGAGATAAAGAAAAGGTGGAAGGGTGGCTCTGTACGCTGAAGGAATGCAGTCTTCCAGCAAGTTATATTATTGTAGTGAAGGACAAACATGTATAGTTCATTACCTCAGGCTCTAAAGAGTCACAAGAGGACAACTGAAGAAAATAATTCAAAAGTCTGCTGTGAAACACTGACTCAAGAAAATGGGGTGAACAACTGACAACTAGCAGTTTATACAGCAAATTTAGATGTTTGTTCTCATCAATCTGTACACAAAGAGGCTATGATTTATACAGGCTATTGAAGGAACTTTAATAGGATATATTTCAGTCCTTGCATTGTTGGCAAATTGTTCACACAGTAACTGTTTCTAATATTTCTGCTCTAATACGTAGGAACACTGTACTGGCTCTCTAATTGAATGATACCCAAAGCAACTTTCCAGGGATACTCCCACAGTAACTTTCAACATAGCTTCGCATATCCTTCAAGGTAGATGTATGCAATCAAGTATGAGGCTTTGAGGAATCTGGTCTACTAGGAGGTGCCCTTGCCCATGGCAAGGGGGTTGGAACTAAATGATCTTTAAGGTCCCTTCCAACCTAAACCACTCTATGATTCTATGGTTCTAGGTATTTCTGTGTCAATACATATGTGTATACATGTGTGTGTGCACTTTTTGTATGGATGATGTATACTTGAAAGAGCAGTCAAAAAAAGAACAAAACAAAAAACAAACAAACAAACAAAATCAATGAAGGGATCATGAATGACATTAAATAGGCCTGACATAAATGTCAAGAAGAACTCAATGGTGTTCTTCCAAATTTGGCCGGAGTACCACACATCTCTCATTACACAATAGACTGTTTCAGTGTCCAACTGACCTCAGCTGTGCTGTGTTGTCCTTTAGATGGACACCACCCTGAAATTTAGGCTTCTCCTGGCAATGCGAGAAGCTCACTGGTAGTAAGTATCTTCCCATCAGTATAATTTAAAGAACACATTTGTGACTAACGATTCCAAAATATATTTTTTAAAAAGGTCAAATTTTGGAGCATGAAAGCGTGATTTATTGTGTTACAGGAAATAAGCTAAATAAAATCCCTGCTATTAGGGAGAGGGAAAAAAAAAGTTCTTCCTATCTACAAATGCACAGAAACACTGCTGCTGCTGTTTTCCCAATTACACTATATGCCCTGTGGCCTGCCATGGATATGACCCCAATTGAAACTATGTTGAGACTTCATATTCACATCTCTCACACAATCAAAGAAGGCTTTTCCATCTTACTGCTGGTAGAAGTTTTACACTCAGGAGTCAGCACTATTCTCCATAATACAGTGTGAAAAATCAGAAATTATGTTTAACATAAATGATAGGAGACACAGAATGATGAGAGAGAGTAGAGGAATCTCAGACATGAAAAGAAAAATTAACAAAGGATGAGAGTCCTGATTTCCAAGCTATTTAAACATGTATTCTGTGCACGTAACTTTTTAAATAAAAGACCATGCTGTAGATAGTCGTGAAAAAGTATAGAGGTTTCTGCTGCCTCAGGAAGCAAGAAAAAAAAAATCTAGGTAAACAAGAAGATGCAGAAAAGCTTTTCCCGTGTTTTATATATAACATATTATCTTGTGCTTTTTCATAAATTTTATGGAACAAGTTTATTAAACCAGTCACATAACTGTTTTTTAAGGTGTTAAAAAAAAAAAGACATAATCAAGACAGTCCCACCTGATATTTAACTGGAATGCTTTACAGGAATATTTCTCAAACAACAATCCACATTCTAGAATTGCCTGCAGAATACCTCACTCCAGAAGAGACAGAAGAGAGTTCTAATTCACATCTCTCAACATGTTCCCAACAGCAAGCATCTCCAATGAGCAGCATCTACAGGTCTTGCACCCCAAGATCAGATACAGGTGGAGGAGAAGTGACCCTCAGCACCGTATTCAAGAGGCAGAAAGTCCCAGCTTCTAGCTCTGTAGCCAGTGGGCACTTGTTTTGATACAAAAATCTCTGCTAACCGCAAATCATGGATAGCCTTAACTCTCAATAAGAGGTAAAGTTTCACTTTGACTACCAGAACACAGAACAGGAGGGGGCTGGAGCCTCTCTCAGTGGGAAATTTATTATGAAGAGGAAAATCTCTATAGAAAGAGCACTGCAATCTCCTGCATCAGTCAGTTCCTAGGAAAAGGATCTGGGAAATACTCCAATGGGAAGAAGAGGGTAAGGCAGAATGATTCAGTATTAATGGCTCTCCATTCACTGCATGTTCTCAAAGTTCCCTTTTGCATCTAAGCAAGGTTGGCCCTGGTTTCCAAGGTCAGAACCTGTCCCTGTAGTTTACAGTATGATTCCAGATGAGCAAAAATATCTTTTTTTCCTCCAGCTACTGTGACTGAGATGTGCAAGTTAATATTTTTTTTTACATCATATCACGACACACTTTCAAGTACCTTATGCCTGAGTTGGTCCCATATATATTCAGCTGCTTTCGTGTTAGAGTTTGGATCCAGCCTGTTTTTGAAGGAAATTTCTTGATCATCCCTACTTCCTGTGCTTCTTCTCGTTCCACAATATGAATCAGCCTTGGAGTGGATGAACTTGATATGTTTCTGATGAGAGGTAAATGGGAATATGTGCTTCAGAGGTGCACCTGGGGTATTCCCTCTATTACTTCAGTCTGCTGGATCAGATTGGAGCTTCTCTAAAAATAAAATTTTAAAATTTAAAAAAAAGAAAAAAAAACAAACAAAAAACACCTCACACTGATAAAAAAACAATCCCACATTGCATATAGTGTATATATAAAGTCGTCAGCAGCATTGGTTTCACTCTGTAGAATTGCTCCCATTGATCTGTCCTACATGGTAATACGCATGTAGCAAATCAGACCAGAATTAGGCATGCTTTAAAGCTATTAAATTGCCATGTAATGTATTAGAACTAAAAAGAAACTGAAGTCCTAGCCATAAAACTTAGATCAAGAAAGATAGAATAAAAGATTCTTAACTATTTTAGAATACTGGATTTAACAATTGATTCCTGGGAGACTGAAAAGAGCCAATCATCATAAATTAGTGGCTTGTGGAAAATCTAAGAACATGAGCTTATACATCACATCACCTCCAGGAACATTATAGGAGTAGGTATAATGTTGTTTCAATGCATATCAATATATTATCAAGCATAATATGCAGAACACAGAAAATCCCAGCAGTCATCAATTCTCATTTGTGTGTAATTACATGTAAAATATCTAGATAAGTTTGAATCATTCAAGCCACTGGTGTTCTCAATAACCAACCACTTCTAATGAACATACATGATCAGTAACAGTTCTGCTTTCTTAACAGTGTGCTTGTAGAATTATCTGCAGAGACAAAAGTAGTAATAGGAAGAGAATGAAGTATGCCCTGTGGGGTATTACAAGGCAGTACATTCATTAAAGCAGTTCTTATGATGCCATAAATGTTTTAGTCATAAGAACCAAACATAAAATCCCAGACTTTCTAATACTCCAATAGGGACTACTTTGTTTTTTTGTAATATACCGTTCTTTTCAGAAAAACATACCAGTAGCTATTTCTTTACTAATGCAACTGATTTTGCTTTGGAACATGCTCAGAATATTACCGGTTTATATATTTTATTAAAGCTTTTTATGTATTAAATTGACATTTAAATCATTCACTTAATTAAAACTATGTTTAAAAAAACCTCATGACATCATAAGGGAAGAAAATTCTGAAAGATATTATGAAATTGCACGCTGTAACAGTTTGGAGCTGTTTTGAATACAGCGTTGGGTGAAATTAAACTGCTCCCATATTTTAAAAAAGACAAAACAAAAAATATCTCAGCCTGCAAGAGTAAATGGGAAAACATAGCTGGCTCACAAAGCAAGTAGATTCCTACCTCTTCTAGACAACAGTCAAGTAGCGACTGAGGGAATAATGAATATAAGGGGTGTCCTGATCTAGCTGTGAGAAAGAACATGTAATGGACCAAGCTTGCATAGATGATCTCAGCTAACGCTCATTTGTTTTCCCAGTAAAGCTATAGTCTAGAAGAAACAGTTATGGATGTGCTTAATCACACACTGTAGACTCAGAATTTACACACAATCTTCCTGATATTTCTTTCTGATATTCCTTTCAGGTGCATATCCGTATCTTATTCAGCTCCTGGCTAAAACAAAACAAACAAAAAAGAGTGACCAATTCAAATGGATGAGAAGTATGTAGACTTTGGAAACAGATAAAATAAATATATAAAATATAAACATATAAAATATATTTTTAAAAAATATATAACATATATACAATATCTACTCATCCTGAAGTTTAGTGTAGGGTTTTCTCTAGTATACAAAAGCCAAACATCCTGATCCTAACACTTACTTTGGAAGCTCAGTAGGAACTAAATAATCTAAGCAGCCAACATTTCATTTCCCAGATTAATAGCTGACTGCTCATTCATTACGAGTGAAAACAAACAACAAGCCTATCTATGGCCTCATCCCTATATAGTTTTTGGAATCAGTGTATAAAACCTACAAGTCCTGGGCCTCCACAGGTGTTCCTAGTTCATGTAAGATGATGTAAACCCTAACTCTAGTTAGCTGCATATTTTCAAGTCAGATGGGAACAAAGTTTAAATCAGATAACAAATGGCAAGCTTCTTAACATCATTAATCCTAAAACACAATGATAGATTCACTAGAAGTTTTCCCTCCAGATCTATAAAATACACAATTACAGGTCAATTATTAGCTTAGGGGAGTGGTTAACTTACAAGTAAAGCAGAAACTTTCTGTATCCAGAAACGAACAGCTACCTAAACCAGTTTTTCACAGAAGACATCTTCCTTCCCACCCTATGTAGAATAAACACTAGCTGGCTGTTCCTGAATTCTTTGTAACTTTTTTCTCTGCCTTCCTTGCTAGCCTCAGCTCCCATTGTCTTGGATTTTGAGTGCCCTACAGCACTACCGTCCATTGTAATTTCAAAAGGAAGTTATGAACATGCCCAAATATTACCTGTTCTGAAATATAAAAGATATCTTTTGGCTCAGTTGTCTTGCTGCATGAAGTCTTGTGTGCAGACTTACAGAGTATTAGCAAGGATAGCTCTTTGTCCTGTTGTGAGGAATGGCAAAGATGCAATATAAAGCAAGTCTTACCACAGTCGCACATATTTTGACCACCCAGGAACAAAACTTTGGCCCACTGCTAAACACAAGCAAATTCAACAGTAAATTGATGTGTTCAGATTGGACACGTGCATCACAGATGAATATAGCGATGAGACCAAATTTAACAAAAGCTTTTCAAGCCTGTGAGAATGACTCCAAACACAGAATTGTAGTTCAGCAAAATGGTGAGGCTGAGACTATTGAAGTCTGTGATCTTTAACAAAAGGGTAGGTGAAATGAAGAGTTTCATCCCATATCTTTGTGGCAGCTAGTTAGCAATGTTTCTAGCTATTACCCTGTGGTCTCAGTATGTCTGATCAAATGACATATATATGACATGACTGATGCCTGTAACAAAATTCTTGATATAAAATATTGAAACTAGAGAAGCAGGAGACAGAACTTCAACCCATTTATAAGTGGGTTAGCAAATGAGTGGGTTTTTTCTCCTTTCTCTTTAGGATGAAATTGTTCTCTTTAAAAAATAAAATTTGGGGTGGCAGAAGGACAAGAAAGACAAGGTGTGGTAGATTGGCTTTAAGTCTTGTTCCATCATGGACCAAGACTTAATTCCAATTCTGCCACTGAGGCTACTGTTTCTTATAGGTTCAGAAGACCTAGCGATCCCTGTAGTTCCAGGTACATAAAATACACCAATATTTCAGTCAACCGATCTCAGCTGTAAAGTAGGGGTGAGAAACCTATCAGCAAAGTAGTAAATTTATAGATTAAGCTTTTCTGTATTTTGAGAACTGGCATTTTCTCCATTGCTCTGTCCTTGAAGAGGTGGGAATTGGTTTGTGGATTGGTGTCTGCAAAAACTGTGCTAACACCATTTACAGTTTGTTGAGAATTTTAGGGTCTGGTCTGGGAATAATTGTCTACAGGACTTCGGTCCAGATTTTGCCTCTACGCAGTATGTTCTAAGTACACAGATGGCAAACAGTCATGCAAATGTGCAATATATGTTCTTTGTCATAAAGTTGTCATGTTTGTCAGCACTTTCAACCATGTCAGTCAGATAATTACCGATAGATTGTTCCATGAAGTGTTTTTATTTTGGCCTTGTTGTATCTATCTATGTGTTTGTTCTTAGACTTGCTAATAACACTTTATTTTTAGTGGATACAGAACAGATCACAGATCTAGCAAAACTTGGTAAGGTCAGTAAAGCCCCAAAGACTCTGAATGATCTGTTCTTTTGTATATATACATTATGTTGTTAAATACCATTTCTAATGTTCAAGATTTTTATCTAAATTGTAAGATTGGTAAGTTAAGCTTTTTGGGGGTTTACTGCTAATTAAGAAAAAGGTCTTCTTTCACATTGGGGCTAGACAATGAATTAAACAATTATCTGAGAATAGACGAGCTGGGCTTAGGAGTAGCACCCCAATTCCTGGGAATACAACAGCATCTCTAATAAAAGCAGTAGTTTGAATGCTGCAGAGACTGAGGCTTAGAAGAATCAAAGTGTTTGGGTGTGTTTTGGTTTAGGACATCAATTCTTTATTTTTGTCCATAATGGCAGTCGAAAGGCCTGTTATTGTGATGTTATTTAGTAGGTCATTGACCTAATTGAAAAATAGACAATAAACCTGTCATTTTAGCTTTGGCACTAGATTCAAGTTTGTTGGTTGAATATTTCTTTATAAAAGAGATAGACAGTGCTGTGTGTTCGGAAGATGCTGTTGAGTGGACTGATCCTTGATTTGAGAATCACAGTACTGGTGGCACATATCTCCTTTGAAGAAGTTTACATGAGTCTGTATTGACTCCTGATATCCTGCAACATTAGTCTCTCATCTCCCTTCTTGTCCCATCCCTTCAAAATGGGCACCCGTTTGAGTCTGGGAGTGTGGATAGTAATATATCCCAAGACAGTAAGCCTTGATTTCCCTGATTTATGCATTAGGCAGTTTTTTAAGTATATAAAGAAAAATAACACCAAAAAGCTACCATGATTACAGATCATAATGTTATCCAATGTGTGTGACTTCTTTCCTCCTTTCAAATCAATTGCTCCTGTTGCTTTTTTTTTATCATTTCAAGTCAGAGTTGGGGGATTTTATTTGGATGGTTCTTATTTTTGTTTTCTTTCAGGAGTCAAGAGAACAGTCTTCATTGCTTTGAGGAGTTCTGCATCAATTGGAGGCAGAAGCTAAAACAAATAAAGTGATATTAAGTAAATTCTGTTAACCCTGGAATTTACCGTGTTCATTAGAATATGGAAGATTAATAGTTGGAAATTACAGAGCTTGAAAAATCCCTATATAGAAATGGTAGTTTTAGAGTCCACAATGGCTTTGAATACATATGAACACATAGAAAAAATATTGTAGTCCTTGTTTCAGGATGGAACAGTTGATGCCTGATTCCAGGGCTTTCTCCAATAATCGTGTTTTCTTTGGCCTGCAAAAGATGCATCACGCCAACAATTGCCCCCAGGAGACATTAAGTTAATATTCTCAACTGCTGTAGGAATCAGAAACTGTCTTGTTTCTGTTGCTTATTTTTCCCCTGTTCCTGTATATTGAGCAGACTTCATGTTCATCAGAGACATAGGTACCTTACTGAGGTCTTAACAGATTTTAGCTGTACTTGAAATGGATTTATACATCAATTCTTTTGTTCCAAGTATGGCATTTAGCATTAATTCTTTGCTGGTTGAACTTCATGGGCCAGACTGTTTAAGGGCTTTTTTTGGAAAGCATCAGAGGGAAAAAAGTGCTGTACTTCAGTTGTCATTCAGCAGATATTTTGTATGAAGGGCTATCAGGCCGCCTGATCAAGGGGAACCTACTGATGAAGGCTTCTTCCTCCAGCTACAGGAGGCATCGTGCTTGAAGGCTCTCATCCTGCTGGAGGACTTCAACCACCCCGACATCTGCTGGAAAAGTACCATGGCTGTAGACGATCCAGAAGGTTCCTAGAGTGCCTTGATGATAACTTCCTAAGATAGGAAATAGACAGCGCTACCCGAGGGGATGACATACTGGACCTCATAGTCACCAATGCAAGTGAGCTCATTGGGGATGTCAAGAATGGAGGCAGCCTGGGCTGCAGTGACCACGCACTGGTGGAGTTCATGGTCCTGAGGGATACGCACCAGATGAGGATCCTAGTCAGGACCCTGAATTTTAGGAAAGCAAACTTCCAGCTCTTCAAGGAGTTAGTCAATAGGACCCCCTGGGAAATGGCCCTCAGGGACAAGGGGGCAGAACAGACCTGGCAGATCTTCAAGGATGCTTTCCATAGAGCACAAGAGCTCTCGATCCCCAGGTGTAAGAAATCAAGTAAGAAAGGGAGGAGACCAGCGTGGCTGAGCTGGGACCTGGCGATCTG